>VXBB01002841.1:466755-496160 GCA_013399915.1 Illadopsis cleaveri | reverse complement strand
TATGTTCTGCATCTCTTTTGATAGTCTAACTAAGCACTGAAGACCAAAATTCTGTTATTTCTGTGAAGTTTAGATTCTTTAAACCTGTTTATTTCTGAAAGAACAGGCTGAATTATTTCACATGCTGAATCTTTACAGGTTTCCTGGGATGGATCAAGCACTGTTTGTTGTCCTTAGTGGTTACATATTTCTCTGAAAAGGCACACGCTTTCCCTTCCTAGAATTGACTCATAATTACACATCAAAAGAGTTAATTGCCTACAAGTGAAAAGGGGGGGCTGAGCCTTGAGGAATATTTAATTGAGCACATAAGTTTTGGAAATGGGTTTGGAGGTGTAGTAAGTGCTGTTTGCCCAGCACTTTGGCAAATTTGGAGTGGTTTAAAAGTAGGGGGAAAGGTTAAATAAGATAACAGGAAATAAAGGTCATTAAGGCTGAAAAGTCCCTCAGATTGGAAGAAGCTGTTTAGGGAGATACCTCTCTTAGTTTCTTTTAGCCCCAGCATGTTTTTGCAAGCTTATTGATTTTTTTTTTCCACGAAATGACTTGTTTCCCATAAGAGAATGAGTTGTGCTATGTGAAACTACAAATTTTTTGCATAAAGGAATTGTAATGGAATGAAATCCATAGCTGAGACTTTTTTTTTATGTTGTTGATATTGGGGATCTATTTATCACCCAGATTGTCACATGGAAAAAAAAACTGTAGCTCATCACTGTCTCAGCCTGCACAAATTGTACAAGTGATGTTTTACAAATAATAGGGTTTTGCTAAAGAATTACTGGGTCAAGAATAGAAATTTTGTCTCCAAGAGAAAATAAGCACTTTGGTTAAGCATAAGTGTTTAAAGCTAACAGTCTGACATGTTAGAAGGAAGGCTAATGGCATCCTGACATTCTGATGTCCTCTCCAGGTGTCCAGATTCACGAGCGGACGTGTGTCAGTCATGTCACAATCCAGAAGGGTCGAGTGACTGGAGTTGAGACTGACAGAGGGCGGATTCAATGCGAGTTCTTCGTCAACTGTGCTGGCCAGGTTGAATTACTAAAATTTTTTCTTTGTTTCTGTTGCTTAAGAATATGTGCACTTCCCTCTGTTTCTTTTTTTGTTTTTCTTTTGGGTTTTTAATGATTTGTGCTTTGGCTTGGTTTACTGGAGTACATCAAGTCATGTTACTCATCAGCTTATCCCAGCAGGGGTGTGAAGGAGGAAAAGCAGTGCTTGCCATTTGCTGTGCACCAAAGGCTGGGTGTCAACCTGCTGAGCAGTAGCTGCAGCTTTTTGGTACAGCTCTGTCCATGATCTCTCTGCTGGGAGGTTCACCTTTCTGACAGGATGAACTTTGTTTTGGCTGTTAGGGAGGTAGCCCCTTCTCTCTCACTTCCCTCGCCAAAAATTTGTTTGCTTTTTACTCTTTAGTGTCATGTCTTCTCTGCTAGAAAATACACCTGACAATTGCAGATTTTCAGCTAGCAACTGTCCCCCTTGTTAGTAAAGGGTCGTAGTACAGACACCTAAGTGCTGACTATTCTGCTTCTAGATGCTGAACCTAGTACTGACTTTGGTCTACAGATCTTATTTTGCTTTTGTATTGTAAACTGGTACTACTTAGTTTGGAGTCGGGGCCCCACTTTTCTAGTCCTTGTGTTAGGAACAGAAAAATAGTCTTTGTCCAAAACGATTCAAATTCTAAGGAAAGAGAGAAAAATCGTGTCTATTTCGTGTCTTGGGGTCTGAACCAAATCCTGATCTTTATGAAAGCAGAATCAGAGAGGTGATCTGTGCTTATGTCCTGCTCTTTTCCTGGAGCTGTTTTTTTTTGCTTTTCGATTCTGACCTGCACTTTTTTAATTTCAGTGGGCCTATGAGTTGGGCCACTCCGGGGAGGAACCAGTCCATATCCCGCTCCATGCCTGTGAACACTTCTACCTCCTGACACATCCTTTGAAGGAGCCTCTGTCAAGCAGCTTACCAAGTAAGGATTCTTCAGCTCTTCTCACTTTTCTTGGTGAATTACTCCTGCCTTTCCAAGGTGACCTGTAGTTTGTGACACAAAGGCCAGCCTTAGGCTATCGGTCCTCAGCCCACGTGGGATTGTGAAATCCTCTCTGAATTGCTTAGAATATCCTTTTTCAGTGGTAGAAAGAATGTCTGTCTTTACTCCTGGGAAAGCTTTTCCTGCAGAAAATGATTTTGAGAGTTCATCAGCTTAGCAGAAGAATTACCTTGACTCTAGCTCGAGTAGTAGTTGTGTCTGAGTCTTGGATTGTTGCATTTCTGGGCTGCAGAGTGTGCTAGCCTTAGCACTATGTTTTCCTTGCAGGCTGCTGGCCCCAAATGGCCCACCTATTCCTTTCCTCCAACTGAAGCTAAGGCTTTACAATGGCATTTACATGTCTATGAGCTGTAGGGGCAACCAAACGCTTGAGGTAATTGCTCCTCCCCCATATTCTGGCTTTTGGATCTCTTAAAAAAGGCCTTTGTGTTCGAAAACTGTGGTTGAGAAGTAGAAAGCTTTACTGTTTACTCTCAGTTGTTAGCAAGATTTTCTGCTTCTAGTGAGTAATGTGTACACTGTCCAGGGAATTGAGATCTCTGGATGGAGTCCAAGTGGTTCACTTCTGTTTGACTAATTAAAACCCATGTGTGTATATATATATGTATATAGTCACATATATATACTCAGCTTTTCTGTACATGGCAAAAATTACTATGGAACATGTCAGGTGGAGTAACATAAATACTTCAAGTTGACATACTACCAGTGGAAGGAGCAGTCCAGTCCTGACTGCTTGTCCTCATCCCAGTGCTGCACACCTTCTTTGTGCTGGTGGCCTGCAGTAAGCTGGATCTATTACAAATTAACTGTTCTTGGAATAGGAAGAGAAAGGGGGTCAGGACAGGATGTGTCTTGGTGAAGGGTTTGGTCTTGGGTGCAGTTTCAGTGGAACTAAGCCAGTATAATAGCTTATCAGTGCCACAAGGATTCTGAATCCCTCTTGTGTCCTCTCACTCCTGGGAACACTGTCCTGCTGGCTTGGGGCTCCTCAGGTTTAATTCAGTTTAGTGTACTGTCCAGAAGTTAACAAGCATGGCTGTGGTGGGAGCTAACAGTTTAATCTAAACTGGCTCACCAGGGTGTCACATGAGAACCAGAATGGTGTGACAGCATGGAGCTGGGGAACTGAGACTGTCCCTTCTCATACTGGGAGACTGTTGGCTTGGCCTGGCATGTCACTAGCCCCCTGTTGTTGGTGTCTATGGGACAGCAACCTGAGACAGATATCCCTTGTCTCAATTCTCTTCCCACCTCTTTTCTTCCTCTGCAGCTATTGTTGACCCCGATGGCAGGATCTACATACGCAACTGGCAGGGCGGCATCCTCTCAGGAGGCTTTGAGAAAAACCCCAAACCTCTCTTCACAGAGGGACGGAACCAGCTGGAGATCCAGAACCTTCAAGAAGACTGGGATCATTTTGGTATGTTAGGGAACAAAGGTTCCCACAGCAGTGAAACACCTGGCTTCAGTAGAAGACAGAGTTCATGACAGTGAACTGTCATTGATCTGTGGGAAAGATGAATGTTCTCTCAAATTCATTCATCTCTTAATTTGTCAGTAATTGCTGAAAAACCCTTTGTCAAGGGCTGCAGTACCTGAAGGGAGCCTAGAGGAGAACTGGAGAGGAGCCTTTTGACAAGGAGTGCCAGAACAAGGGGGAATGGCTTCCAAATGACAGAGGGCAGGATTAGATAAGATACTAGGAAGAAATTCTTCCCTTTGAGAGTGCTGAGGCACTGGCACAAGTTGCTCAGTGTTCCAGGTCAGGTTGGAGGGGACTTGGAGCAACCTGGTCTAGTGGAAGGTGTCCCTGCCCATGGTGGGGGGGGTTGGAATGGGATGAAATTTTAAGTCCCTCCCACCCTAAACCATTCCAGGATTCTGTGATTCTGTGATATCTGTGGAATGTTTAAAAACACCAGCTAATCTTCAGCATGTATTAACTTCCTCTAGTGCAGCAAGTTACTACATCAGCTTCCCAGCACTGCTCTTCCGTTTCAGATGGTTTTTGACTGTCAGTGCCACATGCTGCTCCTCTTGTGACGCAGTAGATCGACACTGTTGCCCTGCCACATAGCTGTGGTGTTTTGTTTCTGCAGCTCCCTTCAGCAGGGACTGACAAGTGCGTTTCTATTCAGTGGCAGTTGCTTTGTGAACAGAAGTTGGTATTGTGGCTTCCCAGGCTTCATCCCACCATTGACAGGGGTGGTTTATTATATTCCAACTGTTCTGTCTTTCTCTTACCATTTTATTTGATTCTGTTTCTATATTCCATGTGTGTTTTTACATGGAGGGCTCTTTCTGTAGGAAAGAGCATAGCATGTGAGTCCCTTTCTTCCCCAACCACTCCTGCCTCTTTGATACCTGGTAAGTTGGTATGTGCCCTCTCATCTTCAAATTTGCCTTATATTTAGGAATCCAGCTTACCCTTTTGTCAGAATTTTTTGTATTCCTTGTGAATGCACATGCCTCTGTGACCCTAGGCATGGATGGAATTTCACTGGTTTCTTTCTGCAGTCATAGTATGTTCTTCCAGCTGTGCTTCAGATTAAATTGAATCATTTTACTTTGATTTCTTAGAGACACCATACTGATACTGTAAAACTTTAAACTCTAGGGGGCAGAGCCAGGATGGGGTGCTGTTTTGTGCTGGCATATGCTAAAGGTTTTTAGATCCCTAGATGCCTACAGACTTGCTTGAAGATACTAGCATCAGTAATGAGTTGCTGAAGCTCTGCACCCACTTCATTTTTGGTTTTCATGGAAAAAATGAAAAGGCACTGCTTGCTGGCACCCCCAAATTGCCCAAGCTTCTGAAGCAGCTGCATGCTATGTTCCAGTATTGCCCTTCTATCCATTCAAATGTGCTGAACAGTTGAGCAGAGTCAGAGCTTACTCAGGGAGTATTTGATCCTTTTCTAGGGCTGCAGTTCCTGGGGTTTGACTTCTTGTATTACGGCTTTGATCCTTGTCATTGGAACACCTTTTTATTTTAAAATAGTCTGTGGAGTTGCTTAAATTGGACTGGGTACGAGAACAAATCTAGCACTGATCTCTCTTTTTATCATTTATAAAACAGCCTGTAACACCAGGCTCTCACTCTGGAATTCTAATGCTTGAGAGAGGGAAGAGAAAGAACAGGTCAGAAAGACTCTTTCTGTTTGTAACTTCTTAGGTAATGTGAAATTTGATTAATTTAATGCTTGTGCATAAAGCTCAGGAGTGTTCTTAGGGCTGAATCTTGAGGGCTTTTATCTGGAGTACTAAGCAGAGGTAACTTTTGGGCAGGAAAAGCCAAGTAGATATCTTACCCATTTATTAACGCTCTCAAATGTCAAACTGTGAAGAGTTGCCAAAGGACTTTTCCAGCGTGACTGGGCAATGAAGCAGTGAGGAAATTCAATGAGGATAAATGTGAAGTGACGCAAATGCATGGGGGTGTGTGGGGATGGTCTTGTTTTCACCATGTGATGTGATGGGCTTTGAACAGACCTTGGGGTTGTGTTAGTTCTGTGAAGACATCAGCACAGCAGCAGTCAGCGCAAAAGACAAGTTAGGAATTACTGAGAAAGGAGCACAGTTCATTATACAACACTAAATCCTTGTTTTGCCAGATGCTAGTTCTTGTTCTAGACTCTGTTTCCAGAGGAAATCATAGGACTGGAGAAGGTCTGGTGGAAGAGCAGTGAGAGACTGATCAAAGCTTGGAATAGTTTCCAAGAATGGAGTGACTGAGTGGGCTGGGGAAAGAAGATGACAGAAGGGAAATAAACAGAGGTCTATAGAATCTGGACTGAGATAGACAGGCTAGAAGGGGAACTCGTGACTTCTGTCTCTTCTAGTGCTGGGAGGCAGAAAAAGAAATTGAGTGTGAGCTTTAAAACAAAAGGCAGTGATTCCTCATACAACAGATTTTACATACAACACATGGGACTCCTTGTCTGCGTCTGTTGGATTTTTTCATGAGGCTGGGAAAGACTGGTCTAGTACTTAAAAGAGAGACCAATTCAAGGGTTTCTAAATAGAGAAAAATATAGTAAATTTTTAGGAAATCCTCTGAGCTGATGGTAGGTAGAAGCTTGCAGAGTGCATGGGACAAGCGTAACACACATTTGCCTGTTCGCACTCCTTGCTAGGTATCTATTTGATGTCTGTTCCTATTGCTTTCCCTAACAAAACTGAATAGTGCTCTGGCACTGTTAAAAACTATACTGGGCTCTTGGTCTGGATCAATGTGGCTGCTTTTGTTGTATGCTGTCTGGTCCATTTTGAGTAGTGTGATTCCAGGAAGTAAACCATTTCTTCTGTGACTGTATCAAAACATGGATGCTGTTTCCACCTGAAGCAGCTGAAATGTGTTGAGACTGAAGGCTGTGACTTTTTGTCTCTTTTTTTTCTTGGGTCCTAGGGCCACTTCTGGGTGCCCTCCTGCGCAGGATGCCAGGTTTGGAGGCTCTGCAGATCATGCAGTTGGTGAATTGCCCAGAGTCCTTCACCCCAGACATGCGATGCATCATGGGAGAGTCGCCCACTGCGCGGGGCTACTTTGTTCTGGCTGGCATGAACTCAGCTGGCATCTCGTATGGTGGGGGAGCAGGCAAGTAAGTGGTCTATCATTTTGTGTGTGTAAGTAAGGCTTTAGCCAAGACACTGCTCAGATGATCCTTCTGTGTAGAATGTTCTGGTTGGTATTTGTCACTTCCTCTGACAAAGACTTTTCTTTAATTTCTGACTTGAGTGAAGGAGAGGAACAGTTGATGTTTTCTAATTATATTCTCCAGTGTGTATTTCAAACCTATGTTGGATTCTCCTCCTGTCCTGCGCATGTCTCCTCTGGCATCACATCTCAGTGAGCAGCTGGGGATCAAGTAAGCTTCGTTAAAGCTATGTCAGAGGAGGTTTAGGTTGCATATTAGGAAAAGGTTCTTCACCCAGAGGGGGGTTGGATACTGAAACAGGCTTCCCAGGGAATGGGTCACAGCATCAAGCCTGCCAGAGTTTAAGAAGTGTTTGGACAATGGTCTGACGCACCTGGTGTTATTCTTGGGGTTGTCCTGTCCAGGGCCAGGAGTTGGACTCAGTGGTTCTTGTGCGTCTGTTCCAACTCAGGATATTCTGTGATTCTATGATTCTATAACTGGTATGATTATTTTTAAACTACCATGAAGAGATAAAAGCTTATCAAAGCATATATTCCCTCATCTCCTGTGCTCTGTGATCCCCTTTAATTAATCATTTGATTGAAGTCTTTAGATCATTGAGGTTGACACAGCAGTTAATTCCTCTGAAAGCAGCGTGAATCTGTTGCTGATGAAACACCATAAATGTGATGCCAGTGCTGACAATAGTTTAAGACTGTCCCCTAGAGTAAGATGGGGGTGTAATAATTTCCCAGTAAAATCCAGTTTCTGTGTTAATACAGATTCTTAGACAAGCATTTAAGTGTGATCTCAGCAGCAAATTTGCTGAACGATCATTTTTCCCTCTGATTGCCATTTAGTTTTGGTTACCGAGCATTCCTTCTGGCACACAGCCTTCTCAACAAACTGCTAATTTTTCATGCTGGTGTTAGTATCTGCATTTGTCTTCAGTAGTTTATGTCCATTGTCTAATAATTTAACTCACCAGAGAAACAACTCATGATTATTTTTTTATTGTCACATGAAATACAGAGAGTCTTGGCAGTGAGGTTCTCTTAAGAATCAAAATCATTTCTCAAGGTAGAAGCACTGTTTGTCCATTTGTTGCTACAGCCCCAAAGTAAACAGCTTAACTTGCTAGTGTAGCTTTTCATGATAAGTTCCAAACCCCTTTCTTTTGTTGTCTGCTAGCTGTGAACAGAAACATCTGCTCTGCCAAATTCTGAGTTGCCTGTGTCCATTAGCTCTGGAGAATGCCTTCCTCCTTCACTGCTGGAAGTGTAGCTAAACATAACTTGGCTTGCACCTCGTGCTAAATGAATGCTGCCACTGGTGGTTTGTGACTGAGCCTACACCAGGCAATGAGAAGCAAGAAAGCAGAAGCGTCAAACTCCAACTGAAATGTATTTGCACTTCATTTTGTATCAGAACTCAAGGACTTGACACAGTGTCGGCCAGGTTACCTGTCCACGCTCTGGCTTCATTTAGCACATGTCCTGAACTTCCTGCTGCCCTGTATGCTTCATCCTAATGGGCAATTAGTAGTTTGGAAATCTGGTGGCTGCATTTTATAAAGAGAAACTTTCCAGATTCTGCTAGTGTTTAGAATACTATGTTACATGTCTTCTCTCTCCCTATTGTAAGAAATTTTCATGTCTAAACTGCTTTCCTTCTGACTTCAAAGCTACACTCTTTCCCTTAAGACATTGGCTGATATCTCAGTCTGTCTTTGTTTCTTCCATCAGGTACCTGGCAGAGTGGATAGTAAATGGGTATCCGTCGGAAAATGTCTGGCCCTTGGATCTGAAGCGTTTTGGAACCCTTCAGAGCAGTCGCACTTTCCTTCGTCACCGTGTGATGGAAGTCATGCGTAAGTGAGGTCTCTGCGTTCAGCTCTGGCCAGGCTGTCCAAGATTTTCCTCTACACTGTCTCTCCTCTGCCATCACTCTGAGAAACATTTTCCTTCTTCCTGACCTCCTTCTTGGCAATACAGCCCCTTTGCAGGAGAAAGGAAAGGATGACAGTTTTTTTGTATGCCAGCATTCTTATTAACTTTTCTAAAAGAATGTTATTGGTACCTTGTTCTCTGCTATTTCTATGCTTTGCCTCTGATATAGGGAAATTTGTAGGTATCTCTGTAGGACTCCAGCCTAAAAAAGCAATGGCAAGGTCTTAACTGGGAATGTTATGATTGTTATTCATTGCACATCATTACAGTGTGGAAATACCTTCACTTCCAGCTTACGGCTGGGTGACCCAGTTATCTTGCATGATTCAGGAAGTCTTCGTTAGACACACTGCTTTCTCCTGTCAAAGTTTGTGATAAATACCTTGCAGAATAGATTAGAGGTGCCATTTTTCTTGTCTAAAGCCATGCTTTGTTTCCTCCTGTTGTTTGAATATCTGTCATATTGTCTGGATATTGTGGATGACTTCTTTTCAAGTTTGAAATAGAAGTACGAAGTGCTCCACAAGTTGCATAACACAAACAATTACTTGAATACCAAGTCTAAACTAAAAACATATGTTCGGATGAAAGCAGAGAAGTTGGGTAAACCTCTTAGCCCTGCTATATCTGGAGAATAAAAACCTTATGCTGCTTTGACCCTCTTCCCAGAAAAATCACTTTATACTCTGGGCATTATTCTGCAATCACTTTCCAGTATAAACGTCAGTTCTGATAGCTACAAAATCCCTCTAGTTTTTACAGAGTGAGCAGTGTATTCCATTTTTGAAGTGTTATGTTCACATTCTAATCTAGTCTTCCCTATACCCTCTCTTTCAGGAGTACCAATTTGAGATATTGCCAATAAATTCATTAAATTACTAGCTATGAGGCAGAAATGATGAAAGTGTTCAGTTAGAGATATTTGGCTTATCTTCAATTTTAAGCAGTTTCTGACCTAGGTAGAATCTTAATATTTATAAAAGTATTACAAAGTATTCAAGCGTCCTTAAGTTATTACTCTCCACTGATCATCTTTAGGATGCTCAATGTTTTTTAGGGTAACTTGTTTTCTAAATAAAAAATATTCTGTACTAGCTGAACCCATTTGGAAAAGCTTTAATGATTACAAAAGGCTGAATTGCCAATATTTAAGAAGGCAAATTAGATGGTCCCTGTAGCTATAGGCTACCCCAGCATTACCATTGTCAAAATATCTGATACAGTGCACTGCCAGGGAAGAATCCTGCATAATTAATGCCAATCAGCATGCCTTCATGAAAAATAGAGTTTTTGTTATCTTGCACAATTGTCATGAGACCATAAGTATCTATAAATATAGGTGTTCTGTGCAAATATTGTTACCTGATTTTGAAGAGCTGTAAATGGATCAAAACGGACTTGTGAATTTTCAAAAACAGGGAAAGGAAGGTTGGAGCTGTTTTGAGGGACTTTTATGAATGGTTCAGATATTAGTAAGTACTGATAATCTGGAAGAAAAGTTCAGATAAAGATAATCACTTTGTCTAATAAAGGATCTTTATGACCATTGCAGCCCTTATGTGTGATCTGAAAGTTCCCCGCTGGGACTTCCAGACTGGCAGGCAGCTGCGCACTTCACCACTGTACGACCGCCTGGATGCACAGGGAGCCAGGTGGATGGAGAAGCATGGATTTGAGAGAGTCAAGTATTTTGTCCCACCTGGGAGTGGTGAGATGCTATTTTCTTCTGCCTAGTGCTTCCCAATTGGTCTATGTAAGGTCTTAATTCATCCAGTTTATTAATTTTTCCTTCGATTTTTCTTTGTATTAGATCTGCTGGATTTGGATCACAGCAAAACCTTTTACAAACCGGACTGGTTTGATATTGTGGGTTCTGAAGTCAAGTGCTGTAAGGAAGCAGTTTGTGTTATTGACATGTCATCTTTTACCAAGTTTGAAATAAGTGTAAGTACCTAGGAAGGGACCACCTGGTAGAGGTGACCTTTAGTTTATTATTGCCTGCTTTTGCAAAAGACTCTGTGTCCTATTGAGGATAGATAGAAGAAGTCACACTGTATGGCTAAATTCAGGTTGTACCACAGTATTTAGCACAGATTGAGTTTTGTCTGTCAAGGGCCCAGTTTATAGAAATATCAGCTCAGTCTATACATAGAATTTGACCTCCAGCACTGTGCCACTGTTGTATCCTGTTACGCTTGAAACGTCAGTGTCACGATCATCACAAATTGAAATAATTTAGGCCAGGATGTTGATGTGATCTTAAGCTGCCCCAGTGGATTTGTTTTGCTCAGGTAGCTTGTCTGACTTTCTCTTCCTTTTGATTCACGTAGTCCACTGGAGACCAGGCCTTGGAGAGTCTGCAGTATCTCTTCTCGAATGACCTGGATGTGCCAGTTGGGCATGTCGTGCATACAGGAATGCTTAATGAGAAAGGAGGGTATGAGAATGACTGCAGCATAGCCCGACTCAGCAAGCGCAGGTGGGTGTGTGGACAGCATCTTTAGCCATCACTCGTTGGGTGTTTCAACCTTTGAGGACTCCTTCGTGAAGGTCATAAACTTTCATCACTACCCTGAACTAAAAAGTCTCATTTCTCCACTAGCATTCCTAATTCAGTAACTCAAGTGAAAGGGAGCTTCTGAACTCACAAATATTGGGGAAAGAAAGCGTTTTTCTGGGTTTACAGATGAACATAAATTTCCTCAAAATGTTAGACCTTCACATGTTTAATTTCTTAATTGAGATACAAATTGTTTTTAGCTGTCACTGGAGTTTATTAATTTAGGTAACCATTTAAAGTGCAAACTAACTCCTGACCAATGTCCTTACTGGAATTGTGCATTAGAAATATTACTTTTTGATAATTTCAATTTTCATTGCAGTATATATACTCTAATTCTCAGTTCTGCAGTCTTTTATCATTCTTTTTGTGCTCTCTTATGCAAACCGATACGATCACAGGATTTTACCCCTAGACTCACCAGTTTGGGCTCTCTTTGGCATCTGATTAAAAGCTTTCTTGTTTTTAGAAACTTCATGGCCATGTCCCAGCTGAGTTTTGGATTTATTTTCCTGGATAGTTTTCTATGTGTGTTTTCATTGTATTGGTGTGAAAGCATTTTGTTGCTTCTCTTTCAATTAGAAAAACCTTTTCTTTTTCTTCCACTTCTGCCTACATTCATGTATTGCTTGAAAGTATTGTCCTTCTCTGTGTGGAACCAGTAGCTTCCCTCCTTGCCTAGTGCTTTTTACAGATGTTGATGTACTTTAACTCACAGTTTGTATCAGACACACACACAAGCAGCTCATTTTCCCATATCAAGTGGAGTTCTGTTTTTGGAAACTGTTAATAATAACCACCATTGTGTGTGAAAAGACTTTTGCTAAAACAAGAAATTGCTGTGTGAATTGCTCATCTCTACTCAGAGAATAGAGAAGCACTGGTGATGAAGAGCCCCATGTCCCTTCTGCACACCAGTTGTGACCTTTGAGATACTCTGTCACCTTTCTGCAGAGCTCCCTGTGTTCCACATCTAGTCACTTGTTGCCAGACCACTGGTAATGCTTGAAGTGGGGGATTTCTTTTCATGACAGATGTGAGGGCATTGATCCAGAGACTTTAGCTGTGGTTTTCACAAACCAGCTTGTTTTGGTCTCCTGTTCGCTTGGAAACTGCTGAATAGCTCGAGTAGTTGATGAATGAAGAATGAACTGGTTCACTTTGTGGTGGTTCTTTCATTGTTTCTTGGGTTTGATTTGTCTGTTCCAGCTTCTTCATGATTTCCCCCACTGACCAACAAGTTCATTGCTGGACCTGGCTGAAGAACCGCCTGCCTGATGACAGCAACCTGGTCATGGAGGATGTGACCTGGAAGTACACAGGTAAAAAATCACTGAAAGCAGACTTCTTCAGACAGTTCAGAGTCACAAATGGTGTCTTGTGCTGCATGCCAGTTAATTGTTTGAAGTGCCTGGAGTTGAGATTTAATCTCCTTTCCAAACATTTGGATGAAAACAGCACTTCAGAGACTTTTTTCTGGCAAGCCATGAGATAGAAGACAGCATTCTTATACTGTGGACTGTCAGGAGAGAGTTTAATGACTCTATCCTCTGTGCTGAAATATAAACACACCTATTAGTTCAATAAGACTTCAGAAATTGGAGCAGCCCATTAGACACCAGGCAAGATTTCTGCTGTCTCATCCTAATGCTGTTTTGTTCCCCTCTTTAGCTCTCAATCTGATTGGCCCCCGTGCTGTGGATGTCTTGTCAGAGTTGTCCTATGCCCCAATGACTGCAGAACACTTCCCCTCTCTCTTTTGCAAGGTGAGTGACTATGCTTCTGTCCTCACTCTGCTAGGTTTTTCAAAGCATGCGTGAAAGGAGAGGAAAAATGTTTTGGATAACTGGAGGAAAATTAAGATTTATGGGAAAGTTTACTGCAGTTACTGAGCTAGATTGATAAAGAACTCACTAGGCTCACTTGTCTTTGGGTTCTGTTTGCTAAATATATAGGTGAATGTGCATTTGTTTTCAGTATTCCTCTCACTGTAGACTTGTCATCAGTTGATATCTTGACATGTTTCATATAATCAATTATGAAGTGTCAGAGGGGCAGCTGAGATCAGGGACTCTGACATCGTTGTCTCCTGTCAGCCTTTTAAAAGGCTGAGCAGACAGTCGCTATTCAACTTCTGTCTTGTATCTAGAATACAACCCTTGTCCTGACCTAGTACCAGGGCTTATTGCCAAGAAATGACTAACAAGTTTGGATAATGTGACATCACTCTTTGAATTTGGAAATTTAAGTTTGTTGCAAGTATGTGTGGGTGGCAAAGGGCAGAGAGGGCTGGGCAGTGTGGATGTGTTATGCATTGTCCTCCTTCTGGATCTCTGTGCTGTGTTCCAGTTTGGATGATTTCACCCCCTCTGATTCTGCAGGAGATGAGCGTGGGCTATGCAAATGGCATCCGTGTGATGAGTATCACTCACACAGGAGAACCTGGCTTCGTGCTTTATATCCCCATAGAGGTAAGAGTGCACTGCAGCCTGAGCTAATTAAAGCTGTTGCTTGCATGCATAAATTGGAAACATTTTCCAAGTTGGCTCCAGGTGATGAGATGTCTGATTTGCACCACAGAGAAGCTGCCTGCGGGCACCAGGGGGAGTTTCACTGCTTAATATTGCATTCCAGAGGGGCAGAGCTCTTGTGCTTCAGTGGCAGGGGACAATGACGTTCCTGGTGGTGTCAGATGCTGCTGCTCTCTCCTGGTGCCAGTGTGCGTTTCACCCTTCCATTGCAGTACGCCCTTCACGTGTACAACGAGGTGATGAACATGGGACAGAAGTACGGGATTCGCAATGCCGGTTATTACGCGCTCCGCAGCCTGCGCATTGAGAAGTTCTTTGCATTCTGGGGCCAGGATCTGGATGCTTTTACTACTCCTATGGAGTGTGGACGCGAGTTCCAGGTCAAGCTGGATAAGGTACACCACCTTCTGCACTGGGGTTGGTGGGAAAGCAGAACTGGACTGAAAGGCTGCCAGCCAAGCAGATGGATGTGTTTTTATGGAGCTGTGTGCAGTAGCTGTAACATATATTCTTATACTTCAGAAGGCTGCTAGAAATACAAAAATGCTCTGTCTTCCTCCTTCCTGGGCAGCATTCCCAGTGACCTGTGTCTGGTGCTGCTTATGTGTGCGATGCGCAATGTGGCAGAGGGTGCTCTGTACCTTACAGATCCTCAGAATTCTTGCTTCTCCAAGCAGTTTTCCCAATCTGATGAAGCAAAAGCCAACCTGTGCAACAAATGATGTTTAATAATGTTAAGTATGAAGCTAGGCACCAATAACAGGTGTTCTCCATTTTTAGTAAAACGGAGTTCATAGAACAGTGTAGACTTATATCATGCTTTTGTGGTAGCAGGTGCTGTTTGCTATCACTGTCTTGTTTTCTTTCCTCTGTCTTCGCATGAGCCAAAACAAATGCTTGTATCAGTTCAAGGAAAGAATGTAGTGACTAAGGATACAAATTTCATATTAGTTACAGTTTGCCTCTGGTTCATAAAGGGTAGACTTCCGGAACAAAAAAAATGGCAAAAAGTGGAATGGAGACATGATTTTCACTAGAGTGAAAATTAGAATGATTTTTTAAAGACCAGCTTCACAAACATTTCTATGTCTTTTTAACATCTGGAGCAACAAACATGATGGAAAAACTATCTGTGCTGGGCTTCTTATGTACGGAGGCAACCCATTTTGATAGGGCATAAGTTCCAAGCGTAAATTGCCCTCGTTGGTCTGCTGCAGCTCAGCAGCTGCCACAGTTCATGTCCCTCACATCAGCTGATGCTCCCTTTTCCCCACAGGGAATGGAGTTTCTTGGCCAGGAAGCACTGTGGGAACAGAAGCAGAACGGGGTGTACAAGCGCTTTACCATGTTCATTCTTGAGGACCATGACACGGATATGGACCTCTGGCCCTGGTGGGGGGAGCCCATTTTCCGCAACGGCCGCTACGTGGGCAAGACCACCAGCAGTGCCTACAGCTACACCCTGGAGCGCCACGTCTGCCTCGGCTTCGTGCACCACTTCGATGAGAAGACGGGAGAGGAGCTGGTGGTGACGACTGACTTCATCAACCAGGGAGAGTACGAGATCGACATCGCCGGGCAGCGCTTCCAGGCCAAAGCCAAGCTCTATCCCTTCAGCTCCCTCTTCACGCAACGGCGCCGCAAGGATGAGGTGGAACTGAGTGGCTACCAGAGGGAGTAGTGCTGAGCAGACTAGACCCGCCCCTTGTCCCAAGCTGGAGTCTTCTCCTACCAACTTCCAGCCCTTTCTCCCCACCTCATATATTTCTTTCTTTTCCTTTCTTGTCTTGCAACTTTTAAACTTTTTCCAGTGTGTTACATTTTGTATATTTTAAATCTTTAATTTTCAAGCTTTCCCAACCCTGTCTGTTTCCTTCAACCTTTGCCAGGCTCCCCTGCGCCCCACTGGATGAAGCACAGTGCTGAACATGCAGGGATGCCTGTATAGGAGTGAACCCCACCAAAGGCTTTGGCCTTCTAGTGATGAGAAGGGTTGGGTTGATCCCCTGAAGACTGCACCCTTCCTCTCTTCTCTTCAGCATAAGGCATGGGACAGCAGGTCTTTGCTGCCTGTGGTTCAGATGATGGCTGACCTCACCCTGCTCTCCACATACCATGTTGTAGAGGGGTTGGTGTGCCGATGCACACAGCAATAGAACAATCAGCTACCTCACTGGCATGAGACAAAGCATTGTGTGAGCACAGCCTAGAGACAGGTTTTGGTGTTGTCCAGCCTGTCACTGCCCTCCTTTGTCCACCATTTCGGTTTTTCCCTAGCAGGGAGTAGATTAAACATCAGAGTATTGAGATGACAGTAGCATTGGTAAGTACATTGTTGGTGGGATTGGATTTTTTGTGTGGGGGTCGCTGAAACTAAATGGCCTTCTATAAATATAGTCAAAGATCAACATGTGCATTTCACTTCTATAAAGGAATGTTGTTTTTTCTTTTTTATTAGCAAGAATACTGATTTCTAACAAGGATAGATGTTAGTGTTTAATGTTAAATAGCAGTGTTGAAATGCTGCTTCTGTTTAAGCTGCACAATATACAGTCTCTTTGGGGACTGTCTTTCACTTTTTGTGACTTGGTCAAACTCATCTGGCAAGGTTCATGGAGAACTCGTGTTGGTTTGGGGAACTTGAGCAGCAGGAGGGGATATTATCTTGTAGTTTTAGCTGCCCATGATTATTTTGAAATTTTAGGAAAAGACACAGCATTTGTCTCACCTGTGGTATGAGAAACACTGGGTTTTCTACTGTGGTGAGAAAATGTCTCAGCAGCTCCTGCTAGACTCAAGAATTAATCTTCGGTTTTCCTCCTCAAATCTGTTGCACTTCTTGGTCTCTCAGTAGTACCTCAGCTGAAGGGTTTGAATAAGGGAGTGAAAAGAGCATGGTAGTGGGATTATAAATCGCTTTCCTTCAGCACTGCTCTTTGCATCTGGCTTCTCATACAGATGCTCCAGGTGGTGCAGCTGGAAATTCACCCCTTCTTCAGGTGTCAAAATATGCCAGTTCAATCACTAATGGTAAAGAAATGGGGGAATGCTGAATTGCCTTTTGCGCATTTGCATCATCTTCATGTTTTGAGCACAATCAAAAACTAAGACTCTTTTCATTTACTTGAAAAAGATCTATTAAATGTTTTCCCTGCCTCTGATACCACATACTCCTCATGGTCTTTCTGCTTCAGCATCTGTTTTGGACTTCAGACACAACCTTGCACTGATGTCTGCCCTGTTGGCTGTGGTGAACACTTTCTCTATGGTCTAGAACCATTTTTGGGCACTTTATTTTCCAGTTAAATTATGAGCATCAGTAATGTAAATATGAGCTCAAAACCTTCCCTGCTTCTAGTTTTAAGTTTGCTTTCTGCTGCTTTAGTTGCTTTAAGCTGTGCCTTCAGTTGAGTCTGTGGCTGCCAGTTCAGGAAACCGTAAGGGAATTTAGGATTTGAGCATATGGTGTAGTAGGTTGAATGTAGATGTCAATTCTCTGAGCATGCGTTCCTTTGTCTCTGGTGAGTTCCACTGAAGTGTGTGGCTTCTTCCAGGATTTCAAACCTAGTTCTGAATTGACATGCAAAATTTTCCAGTTTCTGAAAAGGAGTGACCACACTGGGGCAGCTTTTTGAGATCTCGCAGCCCAGAGTACTCTCTGTAGCTGCTGTAGGCAAGATTCCCTCTGCTTGTCATTTCTTCCAAATTCCCCTGTTATTGCTCTCTGAACTGAAATTTTGCCTGGTGTGTTACAATTAATTGCTTAAAGGAAAGGTTCATAAAGCATCTAATAGTTTAAACTCTATAATTACTTCTTGCATATCTTTTCTGCTTAGAGAGATACCATTATCCCATTGTTCCTGTGCTGGACGTGTGTACCAGGGAGGACCTTGGTCCTTCTCCATTGATTTTATGGGACACTGCTTCACCTTCCTTATCCACAGAAACAGGCATTCAACCAAAGAAAGAGTTTTGTATGTGATATTTAGGATGTGGAGTAGCTCTTCTGCTTAGGATTCTTAGAGCAGCCCTTCTGCTTGGAGTTTATTGACTGACACTTGTGGCTAAGTAAGGCATGATACTCTTTCAGGAGAAGGCAAAGTGTAGGGCCAAGGTGTGGTGAAGTTTGTATTGAAACTGCTGAAGAGAGATTTAAGCTCAAGCTGTTCAGTTCTCTGCCGAGTAAGAACTAGTTAAGACCAAACTGGAAAGCTGGCAGCGTGCTGTCCTTTACCAACCTCTCGTTCCAGCTGCATTATATTCTTCCTTATAATTTTTTTTTTCCTTTCCCTAATTTATAAGTGCTTCCTAGTTCCTCAGGCAACTTTTCATACATGGATGTCTCTTCTCCAGCAGTTCTGACAGTAAAATTGTGTTTTATGAGCTACTTTTGTCATTATGTCTGCTAAGGTTTATTTTATGTCTGAAAGGTTTATTTTATGTCTAGATCTATTGACTTTTCCATACCAAAAATAGAGAGTGGAAATAGTTTTCCACCATGATGGTAGATATAGCAACACTTAGTGTAACACTGTGTTTGCTGTTTGAGACTTGGGTGCTTTGGTAATTGTCAGTCTTGCAGCTCATTAACGCCTACTCCGACCTTCCCTGCTATGAATTCTGTTCTTGTTTTATATCAGAACCTGAGAGGTCTTTAACTGCTGTTCATGCTTAGTCGATTTAATTTCTGGTGTAGCCATTTTTAAACTTACAATGTAAAGAATAGTTTGCCTTTACCAACTTGAACACCCGTCAAAAGGACAATTGGATCACGTTTTAAAATAGTGATACTGAGTTGGAGGAAGATCCTTCTAGTGTAGTGTTTTCATCTTGAGGTATTAAGCAGTGATATAAGACTCTAATCCCTTTATCTGATGATTAAAGTAGAGTGCATAAAAAAAGAACAACTAAATCTGTTTAAGAGTTACTATCTCTAGTACACCTTCAAATTAGAAAATTAAAAATCAGATCTTCAAAGCTGCTGTAGCATAGTCTTAACATCTAAGATGGTAAATAACAGGGACTGTAAAATTCTACATCCTGATTCTCATCAATAAAACTGCCTTAAAATGCTTTTGCTAAGAAAGGTGGTTTGTTCTTATTCTGCACAGTAAGACTATGAACCTTGGATTGGGAAACACAAAAATAGCATCCTTCTCTGTGGCAGTAGAAGGGGAAATGGCCTCATTCTGTGCTGAAGCAGCAGCTGCAGGTCTGCTGTCTGCACCTCATGTGTATCAGTCACAGGGTTGTTACCAGTTCTCTGAATCTCACTGTCCAGAATGGGAACAGCCCTGTAGACTCTGTTCATGCAGGCTTCTTTGGAGGGAAGGTAGCCAGTGAATCCATTTCAGTGTGCATCCATGGGATGGGCTGGCTTGCCCAAATGCCATCTGGAGTCAGGGGAACTTCTGGAAGTCATAGCACTTTCTTCCATTAAATGATTTTTCAGAGATATTATATTGTCTTAACCTTGCTGTGTCCTTTGCTAGGTTCTCATGTTTTGTTAGTGCTTGAGTGAGTACTGCAAGGTTTGAGTAAAACTGGTACTAGAAAGTGGGAGTATATTGTTCATATTTAACGATCTGAGGATAAAATTAACGGTCTATTTCTAGAATTATGTTTTCTGTTTCAGGAGGATGTGTTACAGTTCCTTTCACATCCATTTTTGCCAGGCTTCGTTTCTATTTGTTTTCTCCAGTATCTAGATTTGACAGGCCTTGTTGGACAGTTTCTTATTTTGTGGCAAGGAAGGGAGGTTGTGTGAAACTTCCACTGCATCTCCACATCTTGGTGTAAGCTTGGATTCCTCCTTTCTACTGTCACATTTGAGTTGCCATTGATCATGTTGCTCTTCCTGTAACACCTCCAAACTCTGCTGCTGTAGAATTTCTCATGCACAAGGTTCTCCTCTTCCTTCTACCTGATACTTTGTCATTGGAGCCAGGTTGGTGCTAGATCTGTCTCTGCATCAACTTAGGTTATTCAACTTTTAGGTGGTGCTGATACCAACGTCAGAACTCCAGGTTTGTAGCTGCTGTAAATCCCATCATTTAACCCTCCCTTTCCTTGTGCCAGGATTTTCCCACTTAAGTGGGAAAAGTTTTCCCTTAACACTTCTTTAAATCTCCTTGCTCAGGTGGTTGAGTGTATTAGCTCCTTTTGCCATCAGAGAGTGAGGCATGGCATAATAAAAACTGGTGGAGGGATGGTGGAGTGGCTGAGCTGAGGTGGAAGGAGAGGTGCAGCGAAGGTTTGTTCCTTTGCTCATAACTCAACTCCTTAAGCCCAGCTTTGGAGAGATGCTCAGCTTCAACTCCCAGCTCAGGGAGTATCTACCTCTGCAGCCTTGATGCTGGAGAAGTGGGAGCCATGGCTCTCGGCAGAGTTGGGACAGGATTAGTACTTGTTTCCCAGCACACATTTGCCCCTCTCATTGGGATGAAGGAAATGGTTCCACACAGAAGTGAGGGACTCTGTGCACATGATTGCCTGGAGCACTTTTGTCTCCCTGCCGCATTCTTGTGGCTGTAAAGGTACAGCACTGACATCACCAACCTCATCCTTCCCGCATTTTTGATCCAGAATGGTGACATTTTGGGAAGAGATCTGTAAAAATGAGGTAGTTCCCATGTCAGGGGAATGGGGAGTTGCTTGCAAGGGCAGAAGTAATTTTTATTTAAAACACAACTCTTGGCTGCTGATAATGGTGAGCAAAATGTTCACAACCTTCATATTTGTCTTCCCAAATGAGTTTATTATAATACCGGGTCAGAATAATTTCCGCCTGTTTCAGGATGTTTTCCTGTTTTAAACTAACTTTTCCTTAATTGATTGTTTGGATTTCTGTTAAAAAAATTTAAAAAGGGATTCAGTCATGGAACAAAACTCGGGAAAGGCGGGAGTTGGTGTCATCTGATGACTTCAAGCTGTCACTAAAAAGCATTTGAAAATTTTCTTTGCACTTTAAATTTTCCTGAAGTATTATGGCTGTAGCAGTGTGCTTATAGCCCTTGGCATGAGTAGTCCTTGCATTTGAGAGAGGAAAAAAAGACTGAATATTTATAAATGCCTTAAAGCTTTAGGTGAAGTATTTGGGCACTGGCTGTGCCTGCCATTTGATTTCCTTCCTGGAAAGCTGTGTGCTTACCAGAGATGGTAATTTTGAGCAAGCACTGGGGAATGGTGGAAGCTGCTGTCACAGCATGAGACTGGAATTTGTATGGAGCTGGGAGTCCTTGTGCCTGTCCTGCTGCTGGGCTGACACCTTCCTGTTTGTTTCCCCCTCCCAAAATGGATTTATTCACTTTTTCCTTGTGGTGTAATGGGTTTTCTTCTTTCTCTAAAGGAGCCTGGGCTGGTGTAGAATACTCTGTGAGTGTTCCATTGCATTAAAGGAAACAAAATTCTCTGCCTGAACACTTCCCTGCTGTACCAGCTGACATTTACAGGCAGAAGTCAGGAGAAGCAAGAGGGGAGGGATTCTGCTACTGTCTGTTGTGTTTGCTGAGATGGCTCTGAGACTTCTCATCTCCCATTTGTCTCAAAGCTGGGCTGGATTACTGATGTCAGGGTGGCTTCTGGATTACAGCACAAACCAGAGCTGCTTTGCAGGTGTGGCACGCTGGGCTGATGTCCTGTTAGAGATTCCACCTGCTTGGAATAAAGAATCCCATCAAAGAGGAGCAGTACATTATAATGAGGAAAGTGTTCACATTAATATTTACTGATTAATTAATACTGGTAACAGTTGATCTACCCACATGGATCCTTGAAACCTGCTACAAGCAGAGCAGATACTTGGGGGTTGTCAGCCATCCCAGCTAAGACCTAATCTGTTTTGTGTGCATGGCAGAAAATCTGTGCTCTTACCTTTCACCATGGTACCGCTGAGATTTTTTCCATGCTAAAATTCCCTCCTTTTCCTGTGGTGGGACTGATCTCACTTCTTCCCATATAACCAGAGGCAGATTAATATCTCTGAAGTCCTTGACAGGTTCTCCTGCATCTCCTGGTCAGGCTTAGAGCAGGATACTCATCCAAACCCCCCTTCATGCTTTTGTCTCCTGAGACCAGATTTTAAAAGGACTGGGAAGATTGCTGATGCATGCTGCTGCCAGAATTTTAACAACTGAAGTTTGAACCTATGGAAACACTTTTCTAGTGCCTTACACTTGTGAATGTTGTGCAATGGATGTAGCTGAGGTGGGGACAGAGCAAGGAGCAATGTCAGTGGCATGGCTCCCCATCCACTGTGGCCGTTTCCCTCTGCCCTCGCAGGGCCCTGGCAAGCAGGTGCCAGCAGGTTGTCTCCAGCAGCACAGGGAGACTCTTTAATCCCTTTGCAGTGTGGGGTCAGAGAAAGTTCATGCCAGGTACTCTTCCTTTGAGGGGAACAGTAGTCTCACCTCAGCTGGGTTCAGATTTGGAAGGGTTTGGGAGAGACAAAGCTGTTCTTTGCTGCACAGGATTGCCAGACCCCATGGCAGAGGACGTGGATAGTTGTTCCCAAGCGCACAAGTCAGGGTGAGTTTGCTGCTCTCCACTGAGGCCATGTTGTCATGTATGCTGTATTTATATCATGCTTGATTTCATTTCATATTTTGGTTGGCTTAAATGTTGCTAGGTTTGTATATTAATAAAGAGGCATTTTAACTACTTCTGAATTTTGCCGTTAGTTATGCAGGATCCTTGTGTGTCAGAATCCAAATGCCCCTGATTGACTGGGTGGGATCCTGCAGGGAACACTAGCCTTGTTGAAGGGTCCAGCCCCAAGAGCTGGAGTGAGCTGGATCTGCTGCATCACCCTGGGGAAGTCCCCTCCCTGCTTCTGCCTGTATCCACATTCAAAATTATGTCCTTCAACACATCATCCATGTCATTCCCTCTGCTGTGGAGGGGCTCAGGGACACGGGCTGCATGGGACCAGAGCCTCTGTTTTAGGGTCCGGGGTGGTTGGATGTGGGGTCTGGATGAGCAGTGGCACCACCAAGCTGTTGGGCTCGGGCTTGGAGGGGTTGTACTGGGGCTGCTGGCCACCCAGGCTGGCATGGGGCCAGCCTCTGCTCTTGCCCCAGTGAGGGGATATTAACCACAGCTGGGGGCTGGTGCCTGAGAGGAGGGGAGAGCAGAGCATCTTCTGGGCCCAGCAACCCTCTCATTCCCTTTCCCTCCTCTCCTGACCCCACTGATGCCCTGGTTTGGGTGCAGGCAAAGGCACAGTAGACAGGGCTATCAGAAGAAAACCACCAAGCAGATTTGATGCATGATTTTTATTGACTTTAAAAAAACCAGTTGGTTTAAGACAGTTGTGTGCAGAAGTACCCATGTACACAGAGGCTACAGGCCAAGCTGCCTGCCTGCTCCTAGCCCTAGCTCGGAGCACTGGTCTCTCACTCTCCCAGTGGGGCAGGAGGTGGTCAGATCAGGTACTGTGTGAGGCAGACAACCTCTGCCAGGTGTGCCAGCCCGGGCACCTCCTCCCTGCCTGCCCCCCTGCCCGTAGCCTGTGCCTACATCTCCTCTATGTACAGTACAGTGGTGCGCCGGCCGTGCAGCACGCGCCTGCCTGCGGCCGCCCTGCCAGAGAGACACGAGTGGTCGCGGGTCCTAGTGGGACAGCTTAAATAAAAAATAATAATATAATAATAATTAAAACAACAGAGAAAAGGGGAGTAGGGGAAGGAAGTTAGCAAAAAAAAATAGTACTGTCAGGGCAGCCAGGAGCCACAAGCGTGCCTGACACTGGATGCCAGTACTGTGCTGCTGGAGGGTTTGGTACCCAGTGTCTCTGCTCACCCTTGTGATTGTCAGGCCTGGCCCTGCTCAGCTGCAACAGGGGTTGGTCCAGCCTCATCACACTGGACTTGGCCTTTCTAGCCACCACCATGGTGGCCTGGATGTGTCCCTCTCTCCAGCAGCACTTCCCAGCTAAGATCCAGTGTGGTGCGAGGAAGGAAGTGGGTACAACTGCCAGATACATCGGCCACGTCCCTGCCGCCAGCGCGGGCACAGCCTGGCGTCACTGATGGGAGATGGTCAAGGCACTCATTGTTGCTCATGGTTTTGTGGTTTTTAATTTCCTTCCCCATAAAAAAACCCAAAAAAAACACAAAACAAAAAATCAGCAAAAACCACCCGGGAAGGTGGAGAGCAGGGTTTGCAGCAGCCTGTGTCCTAGGGCTCAGGGCTGCCTGCACCAGGGCAGCTCCACTTTTGCAGAGCAAAACCCACCACAAAACTCAGGAGTTTAAATCCCTGCAGACAGAAAAGCTGAATTTCCCCAGCCCAGGGGCTGCTGACTTG
This sequence comes from Illadopsis cleaveri, assembly GCA_013399915.1. NCBI lineage: Eukaryota > Metazoa > Chordata > Aves > Passeriformes > Timaliidae > Illadopsis > Illadopsis cleaveri. Next base: position 472,116 of record VXBB01002841.1, on the reverse strand, counting down.
CCCGCTCCAGGTGACCAACCCACACCCTTGTGTTTCACAATTGCAGAGAAACCTAAAAAAAATAAAAGAAAACCCTGAAAAACAACCAAACCAAAGTGGAGAAACAGGTAAGAGGTTGCTACAGAAAAGCCAGATACAAAAGGGTAAAAACATCTCCAAGCCCAAAATACCCTACAGTGATTGTTCCTCAAATTAACTATTGCAACCAGGCAGCATGGGCAGAGCTTCCCCAGATGGGCACTGCCCCACAGCCCCTGCTCCACTCCTGGCACCAGCTGTGCAAGTGGGGGGTCCCTCTCTGGGGGACCTTTTCCATGGCTGCCTTTTTCTTGATCTTTCCAGCATCTTCTAAAAAAAACTCCCCCCCACCTGATTGACCCAAAGAAAGTGGTTTTAATGACACCTCTGGGGAGGCAGTTTCCTTCAGCATCTCCCCATTCCATGTCATAGGCTGCCTGTCCAGTCCGGGAAGCCCTGAGGGCACTGGCTGTACCAGGCTGGTGTAAACCAAGCGTCACCCTGGCAAACAGAGCAAAGACTTTGGGATTTCAGCTTCTCACCAGAGCTGTTTGGAGCAATGCAAGAGCACAGTTCACTCACCCACTTATCTCTGTTTTTCCCCAGCCTGAAAGCAAAGAAAATCCTGTCTCCTTGACCCTGCTGCAACCCACAACTCCTTGAGCATCCTAACAACTGCTCACAGAGCTCAGCAGAATGACCAGGCTGTCACTCCTGTAGGTTTCTGCCTGTACGTTTCTGCCTCCTGTACAGTCATTCCTGAAATCTGTCCTACCCTTCCCCATCCTCAGGTAGAAGAGCAGGGATGCTGCACCCCAAAGTCGAGATTCCTCTTCATCTCCCTGCACAGCTGTGCCAGCAGTCACCAGCCTGCAGCAGAGCATCGGCAATGGTTGGCTTCTTGAAGCTTCTCGCTCCTCACCATGTATCCATGTGCTGGGACTTGCCTCTGTGTCAGGAGCCTTCCCTGGAGAAATGACAGCATTGGCTGCCCTAGGGGGGTAAAAGAAAAATACCAAAATAAAAGAAAAAAGAAGCAGCTGGTTCCACTGGTGAGGCTGCGCAGCCACCACAGCTCCCTCAGCCCCCTCGGCCTGGATGCAATGCTCGAGGGGCTCCCCAAAATCACACGGCTTCGGGGTGGGGGGGTTGTCTTGTTTTAAAAAGAGCAGCATTTGGTTTGACTGTAGAGAGATGCAAGGCAGCCACCCCTGCCACCTGGTCAGTCACTGATTGTTTATAAATCCTTTCTCAGCTGGGTTTCTTAATAATAATAATAATTAAAAAAAAGCAAAAAGTCTCCTTTAGCTCTGAACCTGATTGGCTGCTGGAGGCACCAAATACCACCGCGGTGGCTCTGTCAGCAATGCGGAACTGCGCTGCCCCTCCGTGCTCATTGCCTGAGGCCACCAGGGAGACCCTTGCCCTCTGCCTTTGCAGGCAGCAGGACCTGCTGGAGCAGAGAGCCGGACACTCAGCCCTCAGTTTCCCCGGTAAACCTCGATCTTGCTGGTCTTGGCCAGCATGTCGATGATGTGTGCCTCGAAGTCGGCATCGTGCACCCCCGTCTTCCTGAACTCCCCGGCGTAGCGGTTGTTCTCCCAGTAGTGGTGCCAGTTCCCCCGGCTGTCAGCACCGAACCCAAAGACGTTCACCTGCAGTAGCAAGGGAGGGAGTGAGCCAGAACCCCCCAACAGGCTGAGACACCCTTGTCTCAGCAGCCCCTGCACTGCTGGGGTGATTTTCAAAGGTGCCCATCTGTCTGCACAGCCTTCCCACCCCTTAAGGATGTCCATCACTGCGGTATCAGGCAACCAGAGTGACCATCACACTGCTGCAGTTTAACCCGAAGAATCCACCTCCTTCCTTAACCCTGCAACATTACTCAGCAAACCCACTCCATGCCAGCCAGGAGCTGAAGGAGACACCACCCACCTCATCGCAGACATGGAGGGCAAAGAAGAGCACCAGCATGCCAGTGGAGGGGTAGCGCCCATGGTGTTCCGTCCAGCGGTCGTGGATGTACTTGAAGAAGGCAGGATTGTAGATCTGCACCTGGGAGGACAGACCAGGGTTAGCAGTGGAGCCCCAGCCATGCTCCCTTTGGCATCAGCAGCCCTTGAAGGAGCACCGGGAACCCTGGGGACTGATAAGGTGACAGGGGCCACGGCCATACGAGTGCTCATGGCAGTGACAGGGATGAGCCCCACATACCTTTTCTTTGTCCACACGCAGAAAAGGCTTCACAGGTGCGTACGTGCTGGGAAAAGAGCAGAGAGGCAGGTGAGTTCTTGGGAGTCCCATGTCCCCAACTCCAGCTTGAGGCTTGAGTTGCCAAGAGGGGCTCTTGGAGGGAGAAACAAATGAGTGCCCACTGCTCCCAGGGGAGCGGTCCTTGAGCTAGGTGAGCCACTAGCCTGGTGCTGCCAGTGTCCACTGGGTACTTACAACCTGATCTGGCCGGTGGAGAGGGCACTGGCGATCCAGAGCAGGTCCAGGGTTTTGAAGGGCACGAGCACAAAGCTGACATTGGCGGGCAGGTTCTTGGCACTCTCGGGATACATGAAGTGGTGCGTGGTCCGACCACCCACATCACCCTCAAAGCCCACCGTGGGAGCCTGGTTCATCCTGGGGAGAGAGCAGGGAGGATGACACCACGGTCCCAATGCCCTGTGCCTTGCAGATGACACGGGTGATCCCACGGGCTGTTAAATGCTGCCAAGCAGCAGTTTCCCACCCAGGGGAGGTGGCAAGGCTGGACTCACTCCCACTCATCCCAGTACCCGGTGGTGCCAGCATCACCCCATGTCTCTGTGCTGTCCGGGTGGGCAGGTCCCTGGCAGTGCTCTCTGGCCCTCACCGCATCACAAAGTCGTGCCCGTCGATTTCCGGCCCGTAACCAGAGCCGCGTAGGTTGCCTGAGTTGCCGACCACGGCGCAGCGGCGGCAGCGGCGTGGGTCACGGGAGCGGTAGGGATCCTCGCCCGGCACGATCTGGAAGAGCTTGCTCAGGACCTCGTGGGTGTTGTGGGACTTGAACTGGGGCTGCAGCATCTGCAAGGAGGGAAGGGGAGCAGGGGGGAATCAGCCAGCGCCCCCTCCTTGTGGGGGAGGAGAAATCTGTGCCTCCCCCGTGCCAGAGCACACCACGGCACTCCCGTCCCTGCGCTCACCATCCACCACCTCTGGACGTCGGGCGGTAGGTCCATATTCTCCTTGGTCCACACTGGGGACACGGTGCCATCATAGCGCCCATCAAACCAGTCGGTGGCCCCGGGCTCCTCGGCCGGGCAGCGGCGGCAGGAGCAGCCCCGGGGATACAGCCCTCCTTTGCTGAGCCGCTGCATCCCGGCATAGCCGGGCACCAGCTTCACCCGGTGGATGCCGCCCAGCCCGCCGGGGTCCAGGTAGGCGATGCTGTGGTGGGAGTAGGTGAAGAGGAGGGACATGACGAACACGAGCAGGAAGGCGGTCGAGAGGAAGCAGAAGCGCAACGAGCACTTCATGGTCGTCGGGTGGCTGAGCCGGGGACGGCGCCCGCTCCGGCATAGGGCGCGGGCATAGGGCGCGGGAGGGCGTCAGCCGGCCAGCGAGGCTCCCTGCAGGAACGAAAGCTGTAACTCCCTGCGGTGGCGGTGTGGGCAGGGGGATATAGAGCCTCCAAGGACCCACCGCACCGGGCTCCTACCTGCTGGGCTGCAGCTTTCCATCCGCGTTGTCCGGCCGCGGCGAGGGCCCCCGGTGGCTCCACGTGCCAGGCAGGGAGCATCTGCTGAGCGGTCCGGCACAGCCCGGCGCACCGGCCTCAGCCGCGGCACCGCGCCCCGGCGGCTCCTCCAGGTCCCGGCCCCGGCCGGCGCTCAGCTGCGACGGTGCTCATCATCCCCGGGGTTTAGCTGATCCGCTGGCACGCTGCCCTCAGCCGCTGGCTCAGGGACACGGCCACCATACCACCAGCCTGGAGCGGGAAGGAGGGAGGGGACGGCGCGTCAAGAGTTGCCGATACAGATAGCAGAGGGAGGCTGCGCCCAGGAGGAGGAGGGTGCTGGGGGCTGAGGACTTTATTCCCCACTGAACGCCCCAAAATGCCTCTCAGCCCGTCCCAGGCACGGGGCTGCAGGGTATGAGCCATCCCCGAAGGTGACAAGCAGGCGCAGGGTGAGGAGGGAGCTGAGATGCCCCGGCATCGCTATCCATGCCCGGGGAACTCGCAGCAGGTCCCGGACTGTGCCCTCCCTGTCTCTGCCAGACAAAGGCTCAGCCATGAACTCGCCTCCGGAGCCAAACAAGCGGCTCCTTTCTGTAGGCTCAATTCTTCTCTATCACGCCATAAGCAGCCCCTCCAAAACCCTCTTCGCCGGCTGCCGCCGCCGCCGAGACAGCCGGGAAACAGCCGCTCCACAGCCTGACGGACACCCCGGGGACGGACGCTGGCGACTGTCCCCCCCGCGAGTGGCAGCGTCCCTTGGGGAAGGTCACTCGCTCGCTCGTGATCCTGGCGGGTAAAAATAGCCAGGGCAGAGGTGCTGGCGCCTGCGCCCGGGGAGGGGCGGGAGGAGCGGCCAAGCCCCCCGAGCAGGGGGGCGGGCAAAGCCAGACAGGGGTCCTTGGCCAAAAAAAAAAAAAAAAAAAAAAAAAAAGGCTGAAAATCCCCTTTTAACCCAGTCACTGAGTTGAGGCAGGATCCAGAATCCCAAGGGTTTGGAGACAAGACCTACACGCCAGGCCTTTTTGGGGAGGGAGTGACCCGCCCCAAGGCAAAACCCTGCAGAGGCATCACCTCCACGGCTCAGCCCTGGCCCCAATTAAGCCAGTGCCGAGGCCGGCAGCAGTAATTAGGAGCTGGCAGGCACCAGGATGCTTCTTCAGTAGGAAAAAACAGCTTCTGGAAGACGCTGGCTTGCTTTCCAAGAACAGACTGCTAAGCACCCAAAAACTTCCTTGTTGGGATGGGAGGAGAATATGGACTCCAAAGGCTCCCCCAGCCTATTGCACTGCCAGGCATGGACCCCTCCCTCCCAAACCATTAATTCTCTGTGAAATATTTGTTCAAGTGGGGACAGTCTTTAAAGGAAAGAGCCAGAAGCTGAAGGCACATCCCAGTTCAAGTGCTTTCCTGGGCTCTGGCGCGGAATTTCAACACGCCTACATGGCACACGCATGGCCAGCAGTGACTGCAACCAGTTCCTTGGGCTGCTGCCAGTGGAAAAAGCAGGGTGGTTGTTAAACAGAGGGTTTGCATTTAGGGAGTTTGGGATAAAGCCAGCAAAAAGCTGTAATGTCCCTCCCCGCCTCCCCTCCCCGCCCCTCCCCATGCAAAACGCTGGAAAGATTAATAGGTAA
>VXBB01002841.1:403048-460032 GCA_013399915.1 Illadopsis cleaveri | reverse complement strand
CCGCAGGGCCCGGGCCAGCATTCCGGACCAGCGCGACCTCCTGGGTCTGAACCCAATGCAACCCGGTGGTTGTTCCCGGCAGCCAGCATCCAGCACCGGGAGCAGCACCCAGAACCCGGCCCTGCACTCCGGTTAGGGGACAGCACATCCTCCCGGGGCTGCTCAACACCCATTGGATCCCGGGTGGATAACTCCCAACCCCGAGACCTTCACTCAGCCCCGGGACCAGCAACACGGACCACCACACCGAGGATGAACCCGACTCATCCTGTGTGGGTGCTCCCCGAGGCCAGCTCCCAGCNCACGAGCACTCCGGTGCCCATCCCCCGTTATCCACCCTGGTATCCACCCGGCAGGCTGGCATCCCCCGCTGCCTTCTCTGGTACCCATTCCGGTACCCACCCGGCCACTCACCCCAGAGCATCGGCACCCCCCAGTACCCTCCCCAGTCGCAACCCAGCACCCACCGGGCACCCACCCTGACAACCCACCGGGAACTGACGCCAGCACCCCCGCCCGGGCACCCCTTCCCTCCGCAGAGAACCGTGCGAGGAGCCGGACCGGTGACAGGGGTGAGCCAGGGCACTCAGGGGTACACACTGCCGCCGAAACCCATTTTATGTCAGAAAACGTCAAACCCCCATTCCTCATTTGCAATACCCCCGAGATGGGGGCAGGGGGGAAGCAGCATAGGGGTGCGCTGTGCCTTTAAGGGGTCCGTACCTCGCCGCGCAATGTACGCTGGGAATTGTAGTCCTTGAGCGACGAGCGCCCCGGAGCTCGTGCAGGGACTGGACTAAACATCCCAGCAGGCCCCGCGGCACCGGGCTGGGGCCGGAGGAGGTGCTTATGGCGGTGGAGTGGAGCGCTCTTCTCCTCACCTGCCGGCGGGGCCATGGCGGCGTGTCCGCTCTGCAGCGAGGCAAGTGGCTGGGCGGGCGCCCCTTCTCCCTCTCTGCGCGCAGCGGCGGGACCGGCTCTCAACGCCGCCCGGCTCTCGTTTGGCAGAGCTGGAGGTGCGGCGGCTGCGGGGTGGGCTGGGCCCGCGCCCCCCCGCGCTGCTCCTGGCCGTCGAGGACCCCTGGGCCAGCCTGGGCAGCGGCGGTGCCACCCTGAACGCTTTGCTGGTGGCGGCCGAGCACCTCAGCGCCCGGGCCGGATGCACGGTGAGAGTTGACAGCCTCTGGTGGGTCCAGGGAGGCTGGAAGTCAGGAGGGGACGCTAGAAGTGAGAGGGGGGTGGTGCCTGTCCCGTCCCACTGACTGTTCCCTGCTGTTCTCTCCCAGGTGGTGACCGCTGACGTCCTGAGGGACGCCCGCATCCTCATCTTACACATGGTGAGAGCCGACCTGCAGCCCCGCATGGGATCTCTCATTGCACCCGCTCCCTCCCGGTGACTCGCTATATTCTCTGTCCCGCCAGGGCCGCGACTTCTCCTTTGACGACTGCGGCCGTGCCTTCACCTGCCTGCCCGCTGAGGAGCCCGGCGCTGCAGCCGAAGCGCTGGTCTGCAACGTGGACAGCCTGCTGGGGACCATGACACACCGGGTCTGTGTAGCCTGGGGATGGGGCCCTGGGGATGGCTTTGGCTCCCAGCAAGATGTAAACGGTGTTGGGTTCCTGGGCTCCTTCTCTGCCATCCCTGGTCACACGGTCCTTCTCTTGGCAGCTCTGTGTGGGCTCCCCACCTGGCGTCTGGGTCTGCAGCACTGACATGCTCCTCACTGTGCCCTTGACACCAAGTGAGTGGATACCAGCCTTGCTTCCTGCACCAGCTTTGGCATGGGTCAGGGTTCCTAACAAGCAGCACAGCTGGTTCAGACTGTGCTGTGCTCCCATGAAGGTATGGATGCTCAGCTGTTGCTGCCCTGTGCACGTCTGGGAGCATCTGTTGTGCCTGCAGTGACATGGCACAACACTGTGGGCTCCCCACCTGGCGTCTGGGTCTGCAGCACTGACATGCTCCTCACTGTGCCCTCAACACCAGATGAGTGGATACCAGTGAGCTGAGATACCACCTCACTGGTACCTGCACCTGGTGTTGGGGGCACAGTGAGGAGCATGTCAGTGCTGCCACTTCCACTGCAGTGGTCCAGGTTTTTAGGCAGTACTGCCCAGTGTGAGTACATGCACTGCCCCAGTGGGCACTGGTCTCTGTCCCTCCGCTCAGGGATCAACTGGGATGGCTTCCAAGGTGTCCGAGTGATCGCAGTGCCTGGGAGCCCAGGATATGCCAGGAACCATGGAGTCTACCTCACCAATGAGCAGGTTGGGGCAGCTCCCCCTTCCAGAGGCATCCTTGGAGGTGCAGGGATCCCCAGTCCTTTGATCCCTTGGGTGCTGAGGTCTCAGTACTGCTGTGGCTGCTTGGCTTGGGGTTCCCTGAAGAGCTCACTGGGGTGATTTTGCTCCCAGGGGCTGGTGCAGGACATCATCTACAAAGGCACAGAGGCCCAGATCCAGCAGTGTGTGGGGCCAGATGGCACCGTCCCACTGGTATGGCACAACTCAGGTGTTGGTGACCCTGCCAGGCCCATCCCTTGTGTCACCACAGCTGCAGCCTCAGCCCTGATATGCCTGGCAGGTCTGCGGGATTGTTTTCTTCTCCTCGGATGCTGCGGAGCAGCTTCTGGCCACCCATGTCATCCCTCCTCTGGATGCCTGCACCTACATGGGGCTGGACTCAGGGGCACCACCCATCCAGGTGACAGCGCCTCTGTGGGGGACAGGACCCTTTGCCACACCGGTGTCGCTGCTTGGCATCTCTGTAGGGTCTGCTTGCCCTCACACTGCCAGATTTGGGTGGGAGGGGGCACCCAGTAGGAGGGTGGGGTTCAGGATGGCTGGACCCAACAAGTCCCATCTCTCCCCAGCTGTCCCTCTTCTTCGACATTGTGCTGTGCATGGCAGGGAGGATGACAGAGGAAGGTTTTGTGAAGGGTGGTGGTGATGCCAGTGTGAGGAGTGCCCGCTCTGTGCTGTGGACAGCTCTTCGTGGCTTCCCTCTTAGCATGGGTGAGTGCTTCCTTCCAACTTCTAGTGAAGTGTCCCTGCCCATGTGGTTGTAACTATATGATCCTTAAGCTCCCTTCCAACCCCAACCATTCTATGATTCTGTGCTCAGGTGAGTGCATATGATGTGACCCCTTCCTTGCCCCTCTTCCCTGCATGGGGAGAGATGGAGTGGTCAGGGCCTGATGTCTCCCAACTGCAGGTCCTCAGGTCTTCACTCCCCACCCTTTCAACTGGGGATATCCAGCCAGGCTCACATGAGTGTCAGACACACTCACGTTTTTTTGTCCGTGTGCTAAAAGCTCTCCTGCCCCTCCCAGCCTGCATTCCCAATGCATCCTACGACTACATGACTGCCTCTGCAAGTGACCACATCCGCAGCCTGACTCTCCTGCCTGGCTCTGCCAGCCACCTCCGCTTCTGCAAAACAGCCCATTCCCACGTGGATGTATGTACTTCCATCCCCAGCTTTGCTCGAGTGTTTTTTGAGGGTTGCTCTGGGCTGTGTGCCCAGACCCTGGTCCCACATGTCTCTGTGCCCTTGGCAGGAGCCCTGTCTCCTGGAGGATGGCTCTTCAGTCACCAACTGCCTGCTGGAAGGAGCTGTGCGGCTGGCAGCTGGCAGTGTCATCCAGCACTGTCACCTCCAGGTACATGACTAGGATGGAGGTGACGCAGCTGCTCCCAGTGCACTGAATGGGCAGCAGGGCAACGTGTTGCTGCCTAGGATGGAGGAACCACAGCTGTGCCCTTCCTCTTTGGGGCTGCCTTTTGGCTGGTGCTGGGCACCCTGGTGGCTGTCACCTTCTGCAAACAAAGGGATGAGACTGTCACTTTTGGCCTGTCCTGAGCTGGGAACCAGGACATACCCTCTCCTTTGGGGGCTCTGTTACGGCTGTGAGCCCTGGAGGCTGTTGCCTGGCCTGAATTGCTGTAGTCTGTGTTTCTGCAATTTTAATGACAAAATTACGTGCTGCCACCTGGCTTGTGCTGGCCCCAGGGTCTCTCAGGGTGGTTGTCCTATTCCACGGTGAGGATTTGGCTCTGATTTGGGGGCCACTGTTGCTTCTTCCTCAGGGTCCCCTGGCAATTGGTCCTGGCTGCCTCCTCTCGGGCCTCAGCGTGGGCTCCTCAGCAGCCCTGCGGGGCCATCCCCTGTGTGATGTTGTCCTGCAGGGCCACCACGTCCGGCTGCGTGACCTGCCCTGCCGTGTGTTCACTCTCACCGGCCGCCTCGACGACTGGCAGGTGCGGGAGCAGTGAGGTGGCACAAGGCTCTCAGCAAAGCCAAAGTGTGATCAGCCCCTCTGTGTCCCTGCAGAGCCCTGTGGAAAAAGCCACCTACCTGAATGTGCCCTGGGCTGAGTTTTTCCAACGAACGGGTGTACGGTAGGTGCCACATGTCAGGATGGGACAAGAGACCCAGCTCCTGGACGTGTCATAACCACCCCAACCCATCCCACATTCCAGCCCCCCTCATGGAAGGTGTCCTTGAGCCCCAGGGCAGTGTTGATGGTCTCTCCCCTCCATCAGGGAAGGGGACCTTTGGGATGCCGAGACGCCACAAAGGAGCCGCTGCCTGCTCAGTGCCCGACTCTTCCCAGTGCTGCATGCCCGTGAGGCGCTGGGGCTGGAGGATGTGCTGTGGCTGCTGGGCCTGGCCACGGTGGCCAGTGAGCAGCTGGCACGCTGGCGGACAGCCTGGCGTATGTCCTGGCAGGAGCTGCTGCCCTGCCTGGACACGGAAGCTGAGCTGGNCGCCCGCAGTGCCGTCCATGAAGGCTACCACGAGGCCGTACTGGGCACGCTGGATGAGGGTGAGCTGGACTCATGAGCTGCATCTCTCATTATCAGGACTGTTCAGTGCTCCCCATCCCCTTCAGTGATCCCCCCTTACTGCAGCACCCCATGGGGGTGTGCCTGCAGGGCATCCAACAAGCCCAGGTGCGTGCTAGCCATGCAAGTCCTGCTCCCCTGGGGATAGCTTATGGCAGAAGTGGGCTGGTTGGGGTGCAGTCTGCAGCCTGGCTGTGCTTTGCAGCCTCCTTTTATTTTATTTTCTAGTTGCTTCCATGGCCAATGATGCTGGTATTGCAGCACGGGCACTTGCCTGTATTGCTGAGGTCCTGGGCTGCATGGCACAAGGGGAAGGGGGCTTGCGGAGTGGTCCTGCTGCCAACAGGGAGTGGGCCTCAGCTTTTGGGCGCCTGGAGAGCGGGGACATTGCTGGTGGTGTCCAGGAGCTGGCTGCTGAGCGGCAGAAGTGGATGAGCCGGTGAGGATGGGGCTGGCAAGAGGCAGCTCCCCCATTCCAGGCATTGGTACTGTCATGGAGATTTGGCAGTGGGCTCAGCATCTCTCTTATCCCAGGCCTGCTCTGCTGGTGAGAGCAGCTCGGCATTATGAGGGGGCCGAGCAGATCCTTGTCCGGCAGGCAGTGATGTCCTCGTGCCAGTTCATCAGCGTGGAACAGGTGGAGCTGCCACCCTTGGGGCAGTGGGTGCAGGTGGTATGTCCAGCCCGCCTGGACCTCTCTGGTGAGCACATTCCCAGAATCCGAGGATCCATGTCTCACCCCTGAGGTGCTGGGGGAAAAGGAGTAAGGGTGCCCCAGGAGGTTGATGATGAGTGTTGGCAGGTGGCTGGAGTGACACACCCCCCATCACCTACGAGCACGGGGGGGCCGTGGTGGACGTGGCAGTGCTGGTGGATGGGTGCCGGCCCATTGGCGCCCGGGTGCGCCGCATTGTCCAGCCAGAGCTGCGCCTTGTCACCCTCAGCGGGACACCACGGAGCGAGGTGGTGGCAGAGCTGGTGTGCCGGGAGCTGGAGCACTTACAGGATTACTGCCAGCCACATGCACCAGGTGAGGGGTCACCTGCCAGCCTGGCTCTGTACCTGCGATGTCCCGTTGGTGCCAGGATGGGCATTTTTGGGGCCAGTGGGATGAGAGAGCAGGTAGCACAGCAGGCATCAGCTTTACTTCTGTTTTGTTTTCAGGAGCCCTGCTCAAAGCTGCCTTTATCTGCACCCAGGTTGTGCAGTTCCCCTCGCAGACACCCTTGTCGGTCCAGCTGATGGAGAGTTTTCAGGGTGGCTTTGAAGTGCACACCTGGTCCAAGCTGCCTCACGGGTCTGGCCTCGGTAGGTCTGCAGGGAAGGGGCTTGGCAGTCCCTTACTGGTGCCTGGGAGTCTTTCCCGCTGCCAGCACCAGGATGGGACATCCCCCTTGCTGCACCCAGGCCCTTAGGGACACAACAGTGCCTCACTACTCTGGCCCTACCTGTGCTCCCTCCAGGCACCAGCAGCATCCTGGCAGGAGCAGTGATGGCATCCCTGTACTGGGCAGCAGGGAAGGTTGCCAGCACTGAGTCCCTCATCCATGCTGTGCTGCACCTGGAGCAGAGGCTGACAACAGGTAGAGCCTGGGAGAGCAGCTGATCCACAGGGTGGGGGTCCCAGCAGTAACTGACGACACTCTGCCCTACAGGGGGTGGTTGGCAGGACCAGGTTGGTGGGCTCGTTCCTGGCATCAAAATTGGGAGGTCAAAGGCCCAGCTGCCACTCAGAGTGGCAGTGGAGCAGATCCTGGTCCCTGATGGTTTTACCCAGACCCTGAACGATCACCTGCTGCTGGTGTACACAGGGAAGACTCGCCTGGCCCGCAACCTGCTCCAGGTAATGCCTGGGTGCCCCTGGGTGTCACAGGCTAGCTTCTGCTCCCCCTGTGGCCTTTGGTGGCATCCCCTTCACTTGTGCAGAGCTTTGATACCCGAGAGGGAGCTGGCACCCAAAGGCCATGGGTGCAGCATTACCTCCCCATGTGCTGCCAGAGGCAGGACAGTGACAGGGATATTCTGACCTCTTGCAGGATGTGGTGAGAAATTGGTATGCCAGGCTGCCCTCCATCGTGCAAAATGCTGACGCGCTGGTGAGCAATGCTGAGGAGTGTGCCCAGGCCTTGAGGCAAGGTGTGAGCCCCCTTCTCTGGGCCAGGTTGGCCCCTCTAGCAGCTGAAGAAACACAAACTTTCCCGGGGAAAAAGGGTGGGGGGTGCAGGCTCTTGCAGCTGCAGAAGCTTCAAATCCTCTCCTAAGCCCACTCTCACCAGGCAATACCCCAAAATTCAGGCTTGAACAAAGATTTTGAGGAAAAGGGAGTTAGACATGCTGAATCTGATTGATTAGCAGTGTGCCATTGGTGACAGGGCTAGGGGCCATGCCTGGTCAGTGCAGTGAATTTATTTGGCTGCTGCAGAGAGGAAGCTGAAGTATTAAAGCAAGTAAATCCTCCCCCTGTGGAGGATTAAAAATAGCAATGTGACAGGGCTGGGGTTGCCTGCTCGGCCAGCAGAGCTGGGAGGAACTGGAAAAGAGAAGGCAGAATTTAGCTTGGCCTAAGCATATTTCTGCCCTTTGGGTGAGAAACAGAGACAAGCAAATTGCAATATTCCCTCCTCTGCAGGTGACCTACTGCTCCTTGGCAAGTGCCTGGACTGCTACTGGCAGCAGAAGAAGTGCATGGCCCCGGGCTGCGAGCCGTTGGCTGTTGGGCGCATGATGGACACTCTCCGGCCCTACGTCCACGGGCAGTGCTTGGCTGGGGCTGGCGGTGGTGGCTTCCTTTACATCTTAACCAAAGCCCCTCGGCAGAAAGAGGCTTTGCACCACATCCTGGCAAACACTGAGGTGAGCTGTGAGCCCCCCCACTGTTGCAGGCGGCTTGCAGCAGCCTTATGTAGAGCATGGGGAGCATCTCTGTCCCTACCACACATGGGGTGTGATTGCTTGTTGTTCCAATGCTCTCCCTGGGACCTTGCAGGTGAGAAGGGGTCCTTTGCTGGCTGTTGCCCCAACCTGTCACTCTTTTTCTAGGGACTGGGCAACTTCAGCATCCACAGCATTGAAGTGGACACGGGTGGTTTCTCTGTGGAGGTCATGGAATGTGATACGAAGGATGGTGCTCACCCTGGAGGGGACAGGGCTATGTGAAGGCCTTCAGCCCTGGCCCATTCCTGGCAGATATCCAGCACAGGTGCCAGGAAATTCCCACTGCTTTAGGGGCAGCTTCTTCAGCCAGCTTCAGCAAGTGCCCTTAGGTCTCCACGTGATCTTTTTGTGCTGCTACTTGCCCCAAAAGCCAGAGCCTGGAGAAGCTGTGACAAGTTGTGCAGGGAGGCAAAACTACCCGTTGGGTGACCTTGCTGGAGGGACAGTTTGCTAGGGCCTCCAGCCTGATTTTGGTGTTTCACTCCAGTTTTTACAGTACTTAAAGGGAACAAGCTAGCATTTGTGATGCTGCACCTAGGAGGAACCTTCCTGTCTTCCAGCAGCATATAATGCTCCTCCACCAGGGATGCAGCTGGATGTGGATTTAAGACCCTCTCCTGTCCTGAGGCACTGTTTCAGCAGTGAAATAGTGAATTGTGAAAGTAAGTTACTAGTCCATGCAGTCTGTCTGAATAAAAAAGCTTGTTCTCAGCATGTGTTTGTGCCCCTCTGTCCCTAGCAGGGCTGCTCCCTCATCACAGGATAGCAAAGGCCCAGCATTGCATGGAAAAAACTTTTCCAGGGGTGGGAATGGCAGAACCTGTATGCAAGGGCTCGTCATCCCCCTTCATGGCCCTGGCTGAGGGAGACAGTGCAGGACTGCAGCCACAGGAGGCAGCCAGGAAAGACAAGGAAGATTCTCTGGATGCGCTGGCACAGAGTGGAAGAGGAGAACTGGAGGAGAACAGAGCTCTTGTCCCACATCTCTCCAGCTCCCTCCAGGCCCACAGCTGAACACATCACTGGAGACTGCAGCTCAACCAAGCGAGGTTTATTTACAAAGTAGCTGTACAGAGTGAGCAGGGACACAGCCCCACTTTCTACAGAGACTTTCTAGTGATTTTCCAGGCACCTTCCAAGGAAATCACTCCTTTTCCTTTCCACAGAACAGTCCTCATCACCACCAGGAGAGAGCCAGGGCTCAGCATTTGTGACTCCAGTAGCTGACCCTTAAACTGGGCGGGGCACAGAGGGAACACAGCTGCAGCAACAGGCCCATATTTGAGCCATGCTAGCCCCACCTGTCCTGGCCTGTGGCCTCCTGCAGGGCAGCAGAGCACAGGGAGTCAGGAGCAGGCACTGGCCTGTGTTCTGAGAAATAGCATCATTCTGCTCTCAGCATGAGAGATTCCTCTGGTTCCTCGTTTCTGCTCCCACAGAAGGATGGCAGGTCTTTTTGCCGGGCCCAGGAAAACCCTTTGCTCCAAGGAATGTGAGCAGAAGGATAGACATCAACCCATCCCCACACCATCAAACAGCCAGCCCCAGACAGGATCAGGGCAGGCTCCAGGACTGCAACCTTCCTGCTGTTAGCTCCAGCGTGCTGCTGATCCAAGCACCGACCAGCTACAGGCGCAGCCGCTTGATATCCTCACTGCGGAAATCAATGCGGAGGGCCAGCACCTGCCGGACCTCGGCGGGAGTGAGGCGCCAGGTGAGTGGGCCCGAGTTTGGACCCCAGTAATCCAGAATCTCTGTCACCTGGAAAAAGAGGAGAGCTTTAGGAGATGACTCAGCACAGACTGCCCTCACTCGTAAGTCTGAACTCGAGCACCATCAGACATGGGGCCAGGTTCCATTCTCCAGGTTCTCCACACCCTGTAGGTGCGATGACATCTGGAGGAACTCAGTGAAGCAGTGTGCAGTGCAGCTGGTGTACCCACAATCCCCCAGCAGAAACAGACCAAGTGCAGCTCACCCTTTCCAGGTTGAGGATGGTGGCCATTTGGGAAAGACGGGCAAACTTGTCACGGATAGTCCATGTGGTGACTGTGGTGAGATAGGCTATGAGGGACCTCAGCTCCTTGTCGAACTGCAGACCACCGAGCTGTGGGCACAGAGCCTGTTAACTCTCCAAGCAGACTCAGGGGTTGTGCCAAGACACCAATTAAAATTACAGGGAGACAGGGGCAGGTCTCTGAGCAGGCAGGTGCCAGTTAGACCATTTACTTGCAGGTTTAGGTGGCTTATGTTTAGACCCACCTTGAAACTCAGTCCCCCTATTGGTGCCATCTCCTCTCAGTCCCATCACCAAATCCACTTTGTCCCTGTGGGTGCTGATCTGAAGGTGTCCCTGAGCTGGTCACTGGTGGTTGCAGAGTTTCTTATAGGGTAATATTTCAGGGTTGAGGGAAATATTTGCATCTGCCTGCCCCATCCTTTACTGAGGGTTTGCAGTCAAGACAAATTACACAGTAGAGGAGTGTTTTGCTTACCCTGCTGAAGGTGGATTTGAGCAGCACTTTCTCCAGTTCAATAGCTATGAGACTGGTCATAAGACCAGTGAGAGTATCATAAATCACTGGAGACAGTCCAGCCTGGAAGCAGAAACCTGTGTCATTCTTGTCAGGAAAAACTGAGCAGAGGTCCCTAAAGCCCAAGGCTAGGAGAGCTTACAAATAAGGACTTGCAGGCTTGGCAAGTGGGAAGCACCACAGAGGTGATCCAGGTATGTGGGGCCTGCAAGCAGGCTTTGAGAATTGCAGAAGGGGATGACTGGATCCCTAAGTGCCCTGCAAGGCATTGGAGGACACCTCTGCTTGCCAAGCAAAGAGCTGGAGGATGCCATGTGGAGGTCTGGCCAAAGCCTGGTAGGCTGCCGCCTCCTTCTCTCACCTTGAACTCTGTCATCTGCTGTTCCAGATTGACAATGAACTGCTGGACCCAGGGATCATTGGCCTCATAGTCGCTGAACTCCTCCTGACAGTGAAATGCAGAAAGGGTTGTTTATGTGGCCTGAAGTAAACCACAGCCAACCGCCCAGAGGACAGGGAGGGAGGTCCCTCCTGGAGCAGCACTTCATCCCTTCCATTTTCTCAAGCTCCTCTGTAGCCAAATGTCTTTTTCCAGGCTCAGCTGCAGAGCAAAGTCTGGGTATTTTACTGATGCTCTGTGCCAAGGAAACAGCAGACAACTGAGGGGAAGGAAAGTAGTTGCTCTGACTGGGCTGCTAAGCAGAAGATGGAGAGTGCCCAAGTACAACCAGAAGCAAAGAACACTGAGCCTCACCTCCTCAATGTTGTGGGAGACAGAGAGGAATAAGTTGATCCATGGCTTCACCTGGGGTTTGATGGCTGTGCTGTTGAGCTCATTGAGACCTTCCTGAGGGAGACAGCAAGAAGAGAGGAAGTGAGGCACAAAGTCTTTACAAATAGGCTGTCTTGATGCTGCTTCCCATTCTCAGCTGGGGAAACTGACCCACAGACTTGCATGGAAACTGAAACCAGAAGGCCCAGATCCCACATTCTTCTGGTGCTGGAAGGCTCTGAGGACACCATGACAAGAAGAGGAGGATGTTGGCCCAGAAGCTACTGCTTTGCTGACTTGTAGTGTAGTGTGAAGGGCTTGTGCTTCCCCACCCCATCCCACACTGTGGACCCGATATTTTCTGAGCCTGAGAATTGCTAGGTCCTCCCAAGGGAAACTTTTCAACAGTTTTCTTTTTCCCAAAACAACCTTGTGTAAACAATATTCCTTTCCCATAATAACAGGTGTTGTTTGCTATTACTGTTACTTAGCCAATGGGAGACGTGTCAGTCCTATGGACCAGTAACGTGCCTTCTCAGTGCAGCATGTTATAAAAGGGCTGAATAAATTGTAAATAAACCTTCTGATTTCTACTGCCTTCTGACTGGAGTCAGAGTCAAGCATCTTTATTTTGTGTCCTATTGCAACACCACACAGCTACAGATTTCCTGGCAGGAGTGAGGCACATGGGGTAAAAAACACCAAGTCCATCTTTTAAACACTCAGCACCAGCCAGGGCATTGTGACTGAACTCAACTGATGCCTCCCACCTCCACTGCAGCTTAGCTCAGTAGGAGAATTTAAAAGGAGGATGAAAGCTGTAACCACAGTTAGTTCCCTGAATTAATCATAACCCCAGCACATGCCATCTCCCCTGAGCAGCAGGCTGTCAGCAAAGGCTGTTCTGTCCCCTGTGATGAGAGCTCTTAAAGCCCTCTCCTGCCAGCCACCCCTCTTTGGCTCAGCACGGTGTCACGAAAGCTCACTCAGCATGAAACTATGTCGGTGCCAATTCTGACTGGCATTTGATAGAAGTTTTTAACTAAAACTGGCATTTCTGAGCAGGGCCTGCTGGCAATTGTCCTTTTCTGAGGCAAATTTCAGTGTGTGTGTGACTCAGGCAGCACAGCAGCTTTCTCCTCAGCCTCTGGATTGCTTTGCAGCCACTTTTAAAACCGCACTACAGTCAGACTGGAGAGTTTTACTCCTTACTGATGAGCTCTTTGGTTTTGATACTGACCACAGCCCCCAAGAGGGTTTGCTGGCAGTGCTGAACTGAAAGTATGTGCCTGCCCTCAACTGCAAAGCCAAACAAAAAAATAACCTGGCCCCTCTGTGAAGTAGAAAGGCAAACTGGGTTCAAAATATTCTCTTTTGCTTGGTCTCTTTCCACATTAGATACTAGGTCTTCCTGCTTCTCTCCCTGCCAGAGACCACTGTGAAATTTTAGGACAGCATGCCCCACCATGCCACAGGAGACTGGGTTTAGCCAGAGAGTCTTCTGCTCCATGCTGAGGAGTATTTGCATTTGGGAAAGAAGGAGAAACCTGAGAAAAGAGCAGCTCTTCTCTACCAACAGCCTGTCTTCAGCATTACTTAGTGAGGCTGTGGACAACTTGACAATGTGCTGTGCCACAAGGGAGAATGGAGGAGATGGAAATGCTATTAATATTTCTTCTCCTGAAAATGCTGAACCAACTGCAAGTCCATGCTGAGTGAAAACAAATGAAGCAACATTCCTTCTGTCTCTGCAGCTGCTTCCAGTGCTTTTTATGCAGCCGCCAGCTGGTGTGGCTGTGTAAATGGGCTGGGGCTGTTTCCATGCCTCAAAGCTGACTGATTTGCTCCCTCCTCCACCCTAACCAGCACTCCTGGAGTCAGACATGGCCTGGCCCTGGGCTGAAGTGATTCCTGCCAGAGTTATCCCTGAAGACACCAGCAGCCAGTGTTGGAAGCCAGCAGTAATTTGGAGAGACACTCACCTGCAGCAGGTCACGGAATTTGTTGGAGACAGCAGCCATGTCCGAGAGGCAGCTCTCAATCTTGGCCTGTGCTTGCTCACCCCCAAATCCTTGGCTAAGCAGTTTGCTGCAGTCACTCTGCAGGGGAGAGATCCATGAGCAAGCTGCAAATTAATAACCTGGGCAGTTTTTATCCTTTTGTGTTGCTGAGCTCTGGCTGCCTACCAGCGTGTAGGCTAGGACAGGAGCCCAATACTTGCTCCTGCAAAGGCAGAGGCTGCTGGCTCCAGCTGTGGGGAGAAAGGACAGCAAGAAAAGAAGCCAGGGGCTGTCTAGCCTGGCACCAGAGAACTGTAGACTCTCCATGATGCCTGTGTTATTCCTGCAGCAGGTTAGTCAGGCTGGAGGAACTGGTATTTCTGGCTGCTACTATCAGCTGGAAATTGCTCTGCCAGCTCAAAATTGCTTCCCTAAGGCTGGAGGACAAAGACCTCAGGAACCCGGGCTTATCCAAGTCCAGATGGTTTACTTAACCCCTGTCCCTGCCAAGGGAGGATATTACAAATTTGATTTACGAAAAACCAGTAAAGAATACAGACTGCACCTCCAAAGTCTTCTTTAGGGTCATGATGTTTTCACTGCAGACTTCCACATTGTTTAAGGTTACCTGAAAAAAAAACCCCAAACAAACCCAAGCTGGATTAAATGGAATTTCCCAGCACTTCATCCCCAAATCCACCCATTTAATCCATGCCCTGCTAAGAGTACTGACTGAAATATAAGTAGTTAAGGGACAGATTTGCTACTGTGAGATCAAAGCACTGCAGATTCACTGAGCTCATGAAACTAAACTCCAGCAACTGAGCACATGTGCTGAACCCCCAGCTAGTAGAGAGTTCAAGACAGTTTACTGTTTTTCCTCATCATCCTGTTCATGATGTTGCAGTGAAGCCCACTTGTTGGTGATGGACAAAAGCCATAATGTATCCCCAACTTTCTGTAAGTGTCATGAAGAACGGAGCAGAAGTGGCTGAGGGTGATGTTTTATACACTGTGTCCAGAGAAGCAGGGGAGACAGGGAGGCATGGGCAGGAGGAATCAGCAGCCCTCCCGCCAGATGAGCTCTCTACTGTTCTCCATTGAACAGACTGTTCTCTACCTGCTGAAGCTGAACTAAATGTCAGTGTAAGGCTGGAGGTTGCACAAACAGGGGAATGAGGCAAGGGGACAGGTGAATGAGGAAATTCAGTGGAAGAACTGATATTTTAAGCCCTTTGCTTCATAAATGCAGAAACCTGTAACAACGAATTCTGTGAGATGAATGAGTTCAGTCCCTCCTGCTCCCTTTGTTGCCTTCTCTCCTCAACAGTGGAAGTTCCAAGGAACCTCTTCAGCACTGGCTGTTCACAACAACTTAGAGAGAAACAAGTCATGGTGAGCCAGCCCCTCTCCAGTGCTCTCAGTCTCTGCACCCACAGGTCTGCTCACACCTGGAGAGAGCAGAGCCAGAGATATTTTCCCAGTGAGGTCTTTTCCACAATTTAAAGTCTGCACAGCATGCCAGCATGGGGAAGGATGTGCTACACTGCTGACAAGAGTGACAAGTTCACTTCAGATGCTCTCTGAGGGGTCTAGAATGCTCCCTGTGCTTGTTCAAGCAAGCAGAGAGCTGCAGTTCTGCTGTTAGAAGGCAACAGGAAGATCTTGCAGACCAAGCAGAGCAGACAACTCTGCTTTAATGAAAACTCTTCTATCAGATAAGTGAAGGAGCTGAGCTTGGGCCAGGACTTTTCTGTCTGGAGGAAGGTGTAGATGAGATGCTCCCCCACCACCTCTGTGCGGAGCTTGTGAAGAACAGGATTGGTGGACACCTCAAAAGAGCACAGACTCTTCCCTAGCCTGGAAGGAATTGTCATCACAGCAGCCCAAGAGGCACTCACAGGATCACAGCTGCACCAGCCCAGTGTGGAAGCTCTACAAACATGAGGTGAGGCAGAAGCATCTACCAGACATCCAAAGGCAGGCCACCCACCACACCTGAACAGCTTTTCAGGTTCTCTGAACACAACGATCACACCAATCCTGTTCCCAAGAGTTCCCCATTGTCTTTCTCCCCAGCCCAACTCACTCTACAGCAGAACAGCCCCCAAACCCACCAGAAAGGACTGCTTGGCCTCGTCAGTGCTTTCAATGCCTTTGGTGTCAAACTTGCCCTGCTGCAAGCTGCTGTGCATGATGTTCACAGCACTGGTCACCCCTCTCTGGAAGTCCTGGAAGGTCGTGGCTGGGAAGCCCTGCTTCAGCTTGTTGTACAGAACCTCCCTATAGGCAAGCAGAATACACCAGGGTTTAGAGCAAGCAACAAAAAAAATTATGCTCTGTGCCTGGGGACAGCATTCTATCTGAGATCTGACCTGAACAAGGTAGTGGAACTTCAAAGGGGAAAAAAAGGCTGGCAAATATCTCCTGGCAGCATCTGAATGCTGAAAGAAAAACATAACCACCCAGTTTCTAAGCTTTCCTGAATATCCTGCCTGCAGCTACCTGCTGTCTTCATACACAGTTCCTCACTTCCACAATGGAATGAAAAACAACAGGATATTTTCTGCAGTCTCAGCCCAAGTTTGAGTCATTAAGTAACCCAGAGAACAACTAAGGGTGATCATATACCCTCAAGTAGTGTAGGACTCCAATGCTACAAGGCAACTCCATCTCATAGGGATTTTGGGCCATGAGGTTCTTTTTTCTGTTTGTCCTACAGGTGGATCACCCCTGCTGTGAGAAAAGATGCCCAGATCCAGTTTCTCACCCCTGTCACTGCTTCCTACGAGCATCTTCCACGGAGATGACAAGCCAGAGGTTCAAAGGCAAGGAACACAAGAAAGACCATCTGACAGCAACCACTGTTGGCAGAACGTGAGGTGGAGGCATATTACAATGAACCTGGTGTATTTTCATTACCTGAAGTCAGACTCCAGCTCAGTGGTGGAGTGGTTGATCATAGCACAGAGACAGTCTATGCTGGAGCTGGACAGAGCACGCCCAATGCACTTCTTCACTATATAAAACACATCATCCACCATGCTGGAGGTGAGCTGGCCCTTCTCGTAGCTGTCCATGGCAACAGCCTGCAAAGAAAGCTGTCTCAGTGCCCTGAGCTCACTGAGCAACGCAGCCTCAGCAGTGCTGAGAGACCAAACTGCCCATCTGCCCATTTCACCCTGAGTGGAACTGTACCCTGTATGGCTGGCACCACTCAGGCTAGTTTGCAGTAGCCCACAGATCTGGAAGATACCTGGGGTATGTCTGAAGTCAAAGTTCAGAAACAACCACTTGCTTTTCAAGGCCAAGGGAAACAAAAGACTTTGCCAACAACTGCAGATTTGCCATGTACATATATCCCTCCCTTGTGATGCTCACCAGAGGACTGAGGAGCACACAGAGAAAAGCATCTAAGAGGTTTTCCCCTACCTTGTTGACAGTCTCCCTCATGAAGTATTCCTCCATGGTGATGTAGTAGCCAATGAGCTCTTGCATGGTGCAGCTCAGCAGACAGTTGTTGAGGAGTTTGTCCAGGTATTTTTGATGCTCTGTGGAACACAAGTGAGACACATCAGCAGGAACCCAGGGCCAGGAGGCAGCTCCACAAGTCTCCTTGCTGCCTGTCTCACAGGACCAAACACACACACCTGCCAAGCCCAGTCCAGAACAAATCACAAGCCTCAGCTGTGGAGCTGAAATTGCTGAGCTGGATTTTGCAGGTGACAAAAGTGATTTCCAGAGCTCTTCAGAGTACCAAAACCTTGAGCCTGTTTTTTCATGGCCTCCACCTTTAGGATTTGTGTCTGCAGTGACCAAATGGCTCTTCCTCTCTTTGGGGACTATACTTTGTTATACTCTACAATCATTCTTAATGTTCGTTTCCCTGTTAGAGGGAACAACCAGTGCTGAAAACAGGTTTGGAAAGTCTAGGCTACACAGTCATCTTCCACAGAGTGCTTCCAAAGTGTCTTTGCATCACTCTGCTCTGCCACTAACTCAGGTTTATCTCCATTTCTGGCTTTGATGAGCAGAGCCCATGAGTATTGATACTCAAGGTGTTACCTTGCTTTACCTCCTCTGAGGCCATGGCATCTCCCACCTCAAAATCAGCTATTATTCGTCTCTTGATGAACCTCAAGTAGAGCTCACTGCGCGCATTCATCAGAGTGACTTCTGTTAAAATAGGGTCAAGCTCCCTGGAAGAAATAGCAAGAATCAAGACAACAAGACTACAAAAGCAGAGGCACTAATTTAATTCAATTATGTAGTGTGTTCTCTGTTCCCTTACTATGAGATCAGTACTGCTCCTTTCCATCTGTGCCATTGAGTGGCAAAGCTCAGCAGAACAACTGGTATATGCAAAGCATACACACACACACACACAATCAAAATATCCCCCAAAATGATCTCCAAGGAGGTATTTCAACAATATTGCTTTTTTCTCACAAACTCTACTCCAAGGTTTAGCAACACTTCCCCTCTTTTTCTTCATAGATGTGGGGACATCCACGTTGAAATCACAGTGGTGAGGACTGCAAGACTCAAAGCAACCTGATGTAACTTCAAAATGAGCCCTGTTTTGAGTGGGAGGTTTGACTAGAGATCTTAATCAGTCCTTCCCTACCTCAGTTTTGCTACAATTCCATGAGCCCTATCTTGCCAGTGTTAGAAATGCCTGGTCCCTGCCATCTCCACATATGTGTTTTTGTGCACAGATTCCTGTGTTTCTCTGCAGATGATGAAGAATCTGTTTAAGCTCAGCAGCTCAGGAAAATGTGAGACAAAAAAAAGCATGTTACAATGCAGAACACAGTGTTCAGATCAGAGATGAGTATGAAAAAAAGAAAGACTGACACATCAGCTTTTTCATCAGTGTGCACAGAATAATCTTACAAATCCTGCTTGAAGCCTCATGGTGCACAAATGGGAGAAGGAAACATCACCTTTATCTTACAGATGAAAAAGAAAAAAATTAGAAAACTGGGATGCATGCAGAGTTAGTCAGAGCAAATGGTAAGTGGATATTACTGTTGAAATATTAATTATGCAGGCTCACAGACAGATCTTCCTTGAGGAACCTAAGTTTTCTTTCAAGGCATGTTTGTAAGTCAGGCAGTCCCAGAAGGGCTGAGTGCACTTTCAAATGGCCTTGCTTAAAGGTTATGTAAATATTTACAATAAGAAGAAAAAGAGGGAGATGGAAAGCACTGTAGTTCATTGTCAAGAAACTGCTATGGAGCTGCTGCAGCAGCAGTACAGATTAAGTAAGACTCAGAGATTTATTCCTGATTCTGTACCAATTATCCATCCAGGGAGCTGGTCTGTTTTGTGGACTCCAAGGACTGTACTCTGGCCATGAAAGGGTAGTGGGCACAGGGAGTTAAAATCTCACTCCTCCATGTGCAGTGATATCGACAACCTTTGATGCTTAGGAATGCTTAGAGCCAAGGCTTAGAATTAATGACTAAGCAAAAAAAAAAATCCCACTACAGAAGCTTCCTTTATAGAAGGGCAGTGAAGGGCACCTAACAATTGGATTTTATGAATTAATACCCACAAAGCTTCTGGAAGAGTGGGAGTTATCTAAATGCTAAGTAGTGTTAATAACAACTCAAGAGTGAAAGGTTAGCAAGAGTAAAGAGGTTTTCTTTGTACCTTGGTTCAATCTTCTCTAGAGAAGAACTTCTCATCATGCTATTCTGGACTTGCTGGAACTGCAATCACAAAAGAAAGGGAGTCTTTGCTGATGACTTGGAGTTACCAGACACTTCTTGTGCTATCACCTAGGGAAGTGCTTACTCACTGGGGGTGGTAGGAATGCTTTGCAGGAAGCACTGCCAGAGAAGAGAACCACATAAGTTCACTTCCTCCTCCTCCAAGGCAGAGCTCATCCTGCCAGAAAGGGTAGTGGGATGGGACTTGACCAGAGGCACCAAGGTATGTGATCATGAGACAGTAACAGCATCCCTGTATCTAAGCAGGAACAAGACAGTGGGGAAGGTGTATTGAAAGCACCCTACAGACCTGCAGAGCAAAGAGTGCCCAGGGTGCATTTACCATGCTCCAAATGAATCCTTCTCTGCATCAGAAAGCACAGCCACAAGCTGAACCTCTTCAGCTATCAGGGTGAATAAGGAGTAAAGCAAGATTTCCCTCAATACACAAGGTCAAACTCTGCTGCCTCTATGGCAGTGGGAACCCCACAGAACTGGATGGAGGGCACAGTTGTCTGCATCAGGCAGCCTCACACTGCTCTTACCTGCCTGTGATAGTCCCTCTCCTTCATGAACTTGTCCACCACCTTCTCCACCTGCCGGTCGCACTCCACCTGCAGGTGCTTGATGAGGGTGTAGAGCCTCCCTGGCCCGTAGTAGGTCTCCACGATGGGCTGGTGGGTCTCCACAATGCGAGCAATCCCTGTGGGGAGAGCAGAGACACTCAACCAGCAGCTCCCACAGCACAGGAGAGCTACACAGCTCCACAGACCAGACCTAAAAAAGGATCATTCAGTCCACAGACAAGAGTACAAATCTCATGGAGCAGAAGCCATCTCTCTGTTCCTAAAGAGAACTCCTGCCATGCCCTGTATGCCAGCTGCCCTTCAGCCCAGCATGATACAAAGTATAGTTTCCCCAGGACAATGCCACACAAGCCAAATCTGGCGGGGGCACAACTGCCACCTAAACCCAGTCCCAGCTTTCAGCACCTGCAAGGTTACTGGGAAAAATCAGCCTAGGGATGGCTCTTGAGCACACACTTGCCACACAGAGGAAACATTAGCAAAGGCAAGAACTCCTTGGAGGAAAAGCTGATCTGCAAGGAAGTACCTCTGCAATATTGCTTTCTTCTCACAAACACTCTACTCCAAAAGTTAGCAACACTCCTCCTCTTTTGACACTACTGCCAAGAAAGCTCTACTGGTGCCAGGCTGGGAGAGTAACTTGGCAGGGCTGCAGCCTGGAACTAGAACAGATTTCATGGAGAAGGTGGTTAATCACCATGGGATCTCAATTATTGCCTTTGACAGCATTCCCACAGAGCAGTCATATTCCCTTCTCTCCCTTCCTTCTCTGCTTTCAAGCTCCCATGGTGCTTCTTGAAGAGCCAGGCCTGGAGGCACCAATAGCTGCTCATCCCTAGGGGATCTAATTTGTTTGTCTGGAGAGCTGCAAGTCTGAAGAAACCTCTGGGAATATCCATTTGTTTTGAGGATGCAGAGAACAGGAAGAGTGTGATTCCTGGAGGAAGCCAACAAATCCTTTGCAAATCCACTTCGTGCCTGTACAAGATGTGCATAGGAAAACTTGCTTACTGTGATGCCCTCTCCTGGTTAGAATAAATCCTACTAGTTGTGTCAATGTCCCTTCAGTGTGAAACATTTGTAGCTCAAAGGGGAATGAGGCATTTGTGAGCTAAAATTAAAAGCATCTAAATTGATGGACACCCTCATCATGGACTATTTGCAATCAATCAGGAAAGAGGAAAGGCAGATTACCTTCAAAGAGTAGTGTCAGAGTGTCTGCAAAGATGACAGCAGCTCGACGGTCACTCATGTCTGTCCCCATCACCAGCTGCAGGTTCTCCTCTGCTTTGTTGGCCACCTGCATGACAACAGGACCAGTCAGCTGAACACCCAAAGTATTCTTCATCCCACAGGTCCTCTGTCCTTGCCCTAGAGAGCTTTCATTGGCCTTCCCAATGCAAGAGTTATTGCTGTTGTTCCTCCTTTCCTCTCTTGTGGAAAGCTCAAGGAAAGGCAAAAACTTTCTCTTCTCTTTCCAGGCTCATTGTATGATTTTTAAGTAAGTGCAGAGAGCAAGACACAGAAGAAGTCAGGCAGCCCCTGGATCTGTAGTCAGATACCAGAAAGCCCATCCCAGCATGCAAATGCAGGGAGAGATATGAACTAAGGCCAGGGCTATTTTTTAAAGTGAACAAGCTACTGCCAGAATCTCCTTCCACAACATCTGCTGACAGAGACTGGGTTTTGCCTTCCCCTGGGTGTCACAGAGCCTGTTACCTGCTTGCAGAGGTACTCAGAGAACTTGCTCAGCCCCTCTTCGTGTAAGCCTAGCAAAGGAAAGATCTTGAAGAACCGTTCCACCTGGGGCAGGTCTCCCTGCTTCATAGCTGTGTCAAATTTCTCTGTAACAATTGTCTTCAGACGCTGCTCTGCTTCCTGCAGGAGCTTCAGGTTGGCATCAATTATTCCCCCTGGTCAAAAGGACAGAAAAGAAAGGGAAAAGTGACAGCACAATGTTAGTACTGTAACGTGGGGCTGCTTTTTTTTCCCAGGAAAGAGACCAGCACTGTGCAGCCCCAAGCTGAGAAGGCAGAAGACACACTAGAATTCCTCCACAGGCACAGACAGACAGGTTGGTGCATGATGTAATGTTGTGATTTTGCATGGAGGATGACAATATATCCGGTGGGATTTTCCCTTAGGAATCTAGCAGTCTACTCCCTCATTTTCAGTTGCTCTGTTTGGTAGCACACCACAACATGAGAACAATTCTCCTTGACAGAGCCTTTTCCCTCACTTCTTCTGGCCTGAACATTTCGTCCTCTGCTTAGGTAGCACCTGAAATACTATTACAGCGGCGTGTCAGGAACTTCCTTTTCAATTAATGATAATTCTGGTGTAATAACATCAAAAATGTTCACCCCTAAGTCAGTCTATAAAATACTAAGATCTCTGGCCAGCATTAGACCTTCTGCTTTGCCTGTTGGGCTGAGGCAATCCATGGGAAACGAGCAGCCTCCAGATATCATTGGAAAGGTGACTCATCAGCATCTCACAAACAGTGCTTACCTTCCTTGCCCTGACGACTGAGCTCAATCACTGACTTGTCCAGAGACAGATAGCGATGGATATGAGCTGCTGCTTGTTCATAGTCTTCATTTCTCAGGGCTGTCTGAACTCCATCCATGCAGAACTTCAGGTCCAGGATGTCATCAGCTCTCTGAATGGCCTGATAGAGTCGGTTCTGCAAGAGAGGCAACCAGTAATACTTCCAGCTGTGGGATGGACCGCGGAAAGGGACTTGTGAGAAGACAGTGTGAGGGAAAAAAAGAAACAGACTGAAGCAATACTTCTCTACACAACAAAACTACTACACCCCACACTACTTAAAAAGTGCTAAGACCAGTGGCTCCACAGGATGAACAGCATTTGTCAAAACTGAGGCTGAAGTTGGAGGCCACAGTCCTCTGTAACAAACAGGCAGGGACCAGAGACAACGCCACACATTATCTGTTTGATCTGAGCAGTTGTGCTGAGTGCTGGCCTCGACACCCCTCAGCCTGTCCCCAGACAAGGAACAGAACAGCCCAGATTCCTGACCTGGCTTGGGTGACAATGGCCATCTCACTGTCCACAGCACTGTGTAGCTGACAAGATTGCTAGTCACCCTTTTCAGGGTATTCTACCAGGAGCTGCATGGGCAGGAGGGGATGCTGGACATTCAGCTGCTACATGGAGGAGCATCCCTGGAAGTGTTCAAGGCCAAGCTGGATGGGGCTCTGAGCAACCTGGTCTAGTGAAAGGTGTCCATGTCAACAGCAGGAGAGTTGGGAATGCGATGAGCTTTAAGGTCTCTTCCAGCCCAAACTATTCTATGATTCTACCAGTCTTACACCATACAATATCCAGGAGCCCAGAAAGACATAGCTAAAATAAAGAACATAGCAGTTTCCAGCCCACCTGCCCACCGAAGGCAGGGCACATCTGTCGTGCTGTGGGCACAGAACACAGCTTGGAGGTGACAAGTTCCACCCCCCCTCAGCCCAGTTACCTTGGCAAGGTCCAGCTGACGGACTTTACTGCTGACGTTCTCGGCCAGGTTGCAGGTGAAGGTGATCATCCCTGCCAGCTGCTGGGCATCCCCCTCGATCAGCTGCAGGTTAGGGCTGGGAACACACGGGAACTGAGTGTGAGATGCACACATTAACCAGCTGGATGGTGTGCAAGGAGGATGGCTCTTCCTCCAAATACAGCTGGTACTGCCATAATACTCTCATTCATTTCATTCCTTTCTTCTGGGAGCAGAGCAGGAGAAAGGAACAGACTGACTGCTTTGGAAGAGGCTGCACAGATCAACTGTTCCTTGCTGCCACACAGGGCATGAACAAGGCATTGGGCCCTTTAGACATTCTCCACTTCTGAAGCAGAGGTGAAGGCTGTAAACCTTTTCTCTGAGCTTCTACTAGACACAAGGCCATTTAGGATGACTTTCCAGCCTGCCTGCACAAGTTCACCCTGAAAGGGCAGTAATATTTGTTCACACCTGTAGACAGCCTGGCACAAGACACCTGATCCAACAATTGATGCTGAAACCTGACAACCTCTGAGATGACACTTTCAAAAAGCTGCTTAGCCTACACCAAAATGTGTCAGTCTGGGTGAGGGCACAGCTCTCAGTGCTGCTGAGAAGAACTGGGCACCTGGGGAAGAGGATCCAGCTGGTGTTCTCTACCACAAACTGATTTGAAGTCTGACATTTTCTGAGAATGGATGTGCTTCCCCTACAACACTGAAAGGAGTATCTGGGTCATGCAGCAAGAAGGAAGGGGGGGTTGGAACACTAACCCCATGCGATGAAGAGCAACCATCTTATTCTCTATAGTGCTTTGCTGCTCCAGGAGGGCATCCAGCTCTTCCTGTACGACTTTCTAAAAAAAAAAACAAACAAAAAACCACAAACATATGAAGGAGGTGCTGTGTGACTTCAGCTCTCTTCCAGGCCAGCAATTTATCACAGACCCTAGATCCAAGCCAAGGACAGAGAGCTAGCATGGCAATAGTGGTTCCCAGAGCTCATATGACAAATAAATCCTTTCTAAGCTCTCTTTATCCTTTACATCTTTATAGTTTTGCCACTTGAAAGCATCGGTTTTGGAATCCTCATCACACCACTTTTAAGCCAGATAATCCACAAACTCCTCCCCTGGCCGGGCTTTCAGTGCACGAGATCCCAGAATCTCCAGGCTGCTCGCGATTCAGGGATCTGCGCAGGCGACACCGACCCCTGGCTGCGGCCCAGGGGCGGCTAAGTTCGTATTAAACACCTCTAGAGAGTATCCAACGCTGAGGGACACAGTGACAGCGAGGCATCCACTTTTAGGGGCCCCGCCGCCTCCCGTGGCCGGCCCCACACACCTCCTCCTCACACAGCTGGCTGTAGGCGGCCTCAAGGTCCGCCAGATCGGTCAGCGACTGGATCCGCTCCATGGACAAGGCGGAGGCGGCGGGGCCCCCACTCTCCCCTGGCGGCGCCTTCAGTCCCGGCTTCGTGGCCGCCGCCATCTTGGGACGCGGCTGACGCGGCAGGTACCGCCGTGAGGCCCGTCGGGACCGTCGAAGGCGATGCCTGAGCCTTGGCGCCGCTCGGCTTCCCCCGGCATCGAGGGAGGTTAATGCCCCTCCAGATCTCCATGCTATAGAAGGTGGCTCAGGTTTTCTGGGGGGGGCTCTTGGCACAGGGAGTAGTTGCCATAGCGCCGCAATCATTTGGGCACTGCATTGGGCAACCTGCCCCACCACACGGCGCGGTCGCGCGCCGGCAGGGAGAAAGCCCCGTGGAGAAGGCGCGGGAGGGCAGCGCGCAGGCGCGGCGCTGATGGCGGAGGAGGCCGGCGGCGCGCCCGCCTAGGCCGGAGCAGCATCCGCCGCCATCCGCACGGTGAGCGCAGCTCTGTCCGCCCGGCGGCGGCTCCGTGCCAGGGACGCGCAGGACGGGCCGCTGGTTTGTGGCGGGGGAGCGTCGCGGACCCCTCGAGGCCTGGGCCGGGTGAGCGCGGCCGGCCCGGGCAGTGACCTGTGGCCGGTTCCCGGGGCGAGAGTTCCGCAGAGCGCGGGGAGATGCTGGCTCCGTGCCCTGCCGAGCCCTCGGCAAGGCTGAGGGCCGGTTTTCCCGGCCCAGGGCGGCCGGTTGGTGCGGAGATTCCTTCCCGCCTCAGCCTCGGGGAGAGGAGTCGGCCCTGAGCAGCTGCGGGTGGCTGCACTCGCGTTCGATGAAACGGCGGCGTCAGGGATGTGTAACGGGGATCCCGGAGGGCTTCCCTAATTGCGTTTGGTTCCTGAACAGCTAAAGCCGTGACTAACTAGCAGTAATTACTGGAAGTCCTGTTTAGCCGCTCGGCAATAAGGAGTTCAGCTGGCGCTCGGCAGCCGGGGCACCTTGGGACATCCTTTTGCCTCGTCGCGCTAATAAATACCAAATAGCGGGGTGGCATTCGGGCTCCTGGTGTAAAGTGATCCAAAAACGTCTGGGAGGGCAGCGGTTCTCTCTGCGGCGTGAAAGGTTTTGCCTTTGAGAAGTTAATTATTTTGTGTTACTTGTTGCAGAATTGTCAGAGCTACAACAAGCTGAAGCAAATCCGTTGCCAACATGTTTCTGTACAACCTGACGTTGCAGCGTGCCACAGGCATTAGCTTTGCTATCCATGGCAATTTCTCAGGTAATTTTCTCCTTCCTCTGCCTGTCTTGGCTTGAGGGTTTTTTGGATAATGCAAGAAGAAAGATTTTTTTTACAATTTGCTTCGGTACCTTTGGGGTTTTTTTGCTGTTACATTATCATTTGCTTTTGGGTGTTACTTGAGCTGTAGTAGTTTGTGGAAAGATTGAGAGAAGTTTGACTTAATTATTTATTAACCTAATTTATGTATATATTTAGTTTACTATTCTGACCAATTTTCTGGTGTGTTAAAAGACATTCAAACAGTGGTTGTACCTAATGTGGTAATGCTGAAATTTGCTTTTGGAAGCCTTCTTCCCTTGTAGTGCTTGTTGAAGTTGTGTTGTGCTCTGTTGTTGCTGACTCGTGCTGGTGTTTTGGGTTCTTCAGGAACCAAACAACAAGAAATTGTTGTTTCCCGGGGCAAGATCCTGGAGTTACTGCGCCCTGATCCCAACACGGGGAAGGTTCACACTCTGCTGACCGTGGAAGTGTTTGGAGTCATCCGGTCCCTCATGGCCTTCAGGCTGACAGGGGGGACCAAAGATTACATCGTGGTGGGCAGCGATTCGGGGCGCATCGTCATCCTGGAGTACCAGCCCTCCAAGAACGTGTTTGAGAAGATCCATCAGGAGACCTTTGGCAAGAGTGGATGTCGCAGGATCGTTCCTGGCCAGTACTTGGCTGTGGACCCAAAGGGCCGTGCTGTCATGATCAGTAAGTCTCTCTGTCAGCTTGTGTTCTCCTTGTCTTCTGTCTTGTGGATATTTATTTTGGAGCAAGTTTCTGCCAAGTATAATTGCAGTTGTTTTTCAGGCAGTGTTTTAGGCTGTGAGTTGTGTCAAGGAGAATGCAGGCATTCAGAATTGTTCCTTGATGCTGATGGAATTGAACAGATAAATTGTGATGCTGAACCAAAACAAATTGGGAAGAGACCAGTTTGCTTAGCAGTGTGCAGAGCCCTGAAGTGTGAGGTGTGGGAGAGAAGATGGGATTGCAGGCGATAGTGCTACAGTGTAGCCAGTCAGTTCCCATGGCCTGAAATGATGTTGTGAGTTCATGTCTCTTCTCTGAGATGTCTTGTGGAGACAGCCAGATGCATTTCTGATCAGGCTTCACAGGTAGAAGGACACTGGAAAGAATTTTTTTGGTAAGATTTAGCATGGAGTGTATGGAACTTTCTCAGTTTGCTGAAGGCAGCTGTGTGCACTGCCGATGGTAGTTTATCAGTATGTCTTGGTACTGGGAATATCAATAAATAATATTGTTTCTTTCCTAACATGTTTGGTTTTCCTGGGTGAGAAAGTAGCACAGTCACAGTTGTGCTGTTCATGTTAATATTTGAGTGGTGTTTTTTATGTTGTGGATGCTGTATGTCAGGCAAGGATACATTTTCTTAGTTAAAATATTTCTGTGGAAAAGTTGTCATACCAACTGGCTTTAAATAGCAGAACATCTAGATGTTTCTTTCCGTTTGTCTTCATTGCAGTCTGTCGTCTCTTGTGTGGTAAAAGGAGTGAGTAGATCTGCCTCAAGCCATTGTAGATGGAATATTGGGCCAGGTGAATGTAGGTCAAAGGGTCGGGATTTGGCTTTAAAGGGCTGAAGTTGTCATTTTGTGCTTGCAGTCTGAAAGATTTAAAATGAGACATTCAAGGTTGATTGGTGGCACAGAGATAAACAGCAGTGGTGAACTTCAGCTGAAGTAATGCTGACATTCTCTTACCAAGTTAAAACTCGATTTTGGGCTGCAGATATGGTCAGATTTGATCATTGAGTGATGGGCTTAACGTGCTGTTGTCCTTTCTTGCAGGTGCCATTGAAAAGCAGAAGCTGGTGTATATCCTGAACAGGGATGCTGCTGCTCGACTCACCATTTCCTCCCCACTGGAAGCCCACAAGGCCAATACCTTGGTCTACCATGTGGTGGGAGTCGATGTGGGGTTTGAAAACCCAATGTTTGCTTGTCTGGAAATGGATTATGAGGTGAGAAGAACTTCATCTTCCTTTGCTGTCTTTTGACCTTTGTTGTTCCTATTCTGTTCTTCATCTGTCATTGGGGAACATTGGCTGCTTCTGCTGTCTGAGATAGTTTTCATTTTTCACAGGCTTACTGGCTTTTTGTCTTGCTTTCTGCCAGAATGAGCAAGTCTGTTCTGTTTTGGTGATTCTTTTTGCTTTTCAACTGAAAATATGCCTGTTTTCTTGGTCCAGACTTCACTTGTGCAGCTTCTAGCAAGTCTTTTGGTCTCCATTCTGTTGTTACTCAAAACTGTTTCCCCATGCATCAGCTTTGCTTCTCCTTTTAATACTTTTTTCAAAGACACCTCCATGCATTCTGTTGTAGGAAGCAGACAATGATCCAACAGGTGAAGCTGCAGCCAACACACAACAGACATTGACATTTTATGAATTGGACTTGGGTTTGAACCACGTTGTCAGGAAATACAGTGAGCCCCTGGAAGAGCATGGCAACTTCCTCATAACAGGTACCTCCCACAGAGCTGTTTTTGCATGGGTCTACTTGGTTCCCATTCCCCAGGAAAACACAGTCAATACTCTTTACATCTTAGGAGTTGTTTTAATTGTGGTCTGAGCTATTAGTAGAAATTAATTAATTGAACTTGCAGTCAGGTAATGAGGGGTGGTTTACACATGGAAATACACAAGTATTCCTGGAAGCAGCTGCAGTTTGAGAGTGCGCCTGAAATTAGCTGGTAGCAAAAAGGACTTAGTTGATGTGTAGGTGGTGTTGTACTGTCTTGAATGGGATTCTATCAGCTAAAGGCAGTAGATGAATCCATGGACTAAAAGCCCACTTTGAGGGGTTGGATGCAAAGCCAATATAACACCTTCAGTGAGGGAAAGTGCTGCAGGTTCCTCTCCAAGCACAAAAGATGCTGAACTAGGAGAGCATCTTTGTATACTTGCCCTGTTGCATTTCCTGTAGGCAGCTGTCAGACAGACACTAAATACTGTTTTGAATCTGTTCGATGCTATCTTTTGTTACATGACATCACAAAGTATAGTTTTAGAAATACTTCTATTAACTAAAGATGTTAATCTATCTGATGGATTTTTTCTACAAGCAAACATGCCAGAGACCCAAGGGTTGTGTTTAACTGACAAGTTGCTAGTGTAGTATTTTGGGCATGTCATGGCTTTCTAGACAAGAATAAGCCAGGAAGGATAAAACTTAAGCAGTTTGTCAGAAGCTGCATCCTCCCAGTTCCCCTGGTTCCATCTGCCCTGTTCTGATGGTGGCACAGGCAGCTGTACTCAGTCTTTTGTCTTTTCAGTAAGAGCAGATTTATATATGCAGGGAGAGTACAGGAAACTACATTGCTTTAAAGAAAACCAAATGTTCTGCTGGGAGCGAGTCAGATCTGTGGTAAAGGCTTTTCTCCTAATAATTTTCTTTCAGTTCCTGGTGGTTCTGATGGCCCCAGTGGGGTGCTGATCTGTTCTGAAAACTATATTACTTACAAAAACTTTGGTGACCAGCCCGATATCAGATGCCCAATTCCCAGGAGACGGGTGAGAATTTTTTGAGATTATGAATGCTTGGAATTTGCTTTTCAAGGTTAAGGGCATCAGGAGGGTATTAAAGTAAGAAAAAAGGAGTTAAAAACACATTGGCTTGTCTACCTGACTGGCTGTGTGGTAGAGGAGGGAGGGAGGGCAGAGGCGAGCATAGCCTGAAGTGATGAGTGTGGTTCATGTCTCTTCTCTGAGATTTATACTGGAGATACTCCAAAGACTCTGATCAGGCAGCACTGTCAGTACAAGATAGGATTACTTGAGATGCTGAATGGTGGTATTTGTAGATGCAGGTGAATTCAACAGCTGCCCTGTTGCATCTAAGGCTGCTTCCTCTCCCTTTGATATTAGGAATTATGTGCTTTGGCAGTGCTTTGAACACCTGCCAAGGTGCTCAAAGCCAGCTGTGTGTGGGTTACAGCCCTTTCCTGTGTTTCTGGTTTTGATACATGAGAGTTGTCTGGAGAGGAGAGTAAAACAGGTGAGGTACAGTGTCCTACAGCTGTATTTCCTTCTGGGGCAGAGATGTACCAAGGATGACTACAGGTGTAATGAAGGGATGTGCTTTGTGTTAAAAGCCTTCTCACATACTATGAACTCTTAAGGCACCTATGAAATGGAAATACTTCAGGTAGTGAAATCACCTCTGTGCTTGTCAGGTAATTCCACCAATGACCTCCACTGTCTTTCCTGACAGAATGACTTGGATGACCCAGAGAGGGGTATGATTTTTGTCTGCTCTGCTACACATAAGACCAAGTCCATGTTCTTCTTCCTGGCCCAGACAGAGCAGGGGGACATCTTCAAAATTACTCTGGAGACTGATGAAGACATGGTAAGCATCACATGACTGCAGAAGCATTAGTTGAGAGGAGTCCTTAGTCAATTACTTTCTCTAAGGGGATACATATTTACTGTTGTGGGTTTAGCTGTGGAAGGGCACATGCTTTACATGGTTTGTAATACAATTAACACTGGTCACAACTGTGGGTATTACTCATAAAAAAACACGGTGCAAGGTTTGCAAAATCCTGTGAGGATTAAGCTGCAGTCACCTGAGCATACTAAAATGTTCCAGAGGTGGTCTTTTCTTTAAAATATGTAAGCTGTGGTCTGTGAACCTCCTGGAGAATGTTTCAGTAACTTATTCTGTGAAATTTAGCTTCCCTGGATTTCAGCAAGTACCCTCTAGTGTGTAAATTGAGTATTTACATTCTGCAATCAATATTTTTGCAAACTGAGGTAGCTAGCTTGGTACAGCTGGTCTGTGAGTTGAAATAACAGGCTTGCAGTGGCTTGCTGCTGCTTGTTTTAGTATTCTGCTCTGAAAAGATCTCTGCTGCAGTGTGATTAGTTGAGTTTTTTGAGTAAACATTGATTGTTAATTTCTCCATCTGAACATGTCATATTTGGTACAGGGGATGATTGTGTAGCAGGCACTAAGCCTGCCAGAGTTCAAGGAGTGTTTGGACAATGATCTCAGACACATGGTGTGATTTTTGGGGTTGCTCTGTGCAGAGCCGGGAGTTGGACTTGATAATCCTTTTCGGTCCCTTACAACTCAGAATATTTTGTGATTCTGTGATGTTCAAGTACCTGAAGATTGTTCTTGGATGTTTCACCAGCAGCTGCTGTGACCATATCAAATTTAGAAATTTGCTCAGGGTGGTTATTTTTCTTATGCTGGAGAATCAGTGGCTGGTGTTCAGTGAAGCAAATTTCTTTTCTCCAAGGCAGCTTGCTATTTTTACAGCTTTTGTTTCCCAAATTGACTAAGTGTTACAAGAGGCAGCAGGTCTTAGAGTAAAACAGGCAGCCTGGCTTGTGTGCTCAAACAGTCTGTTGGATTTTGTGATTTATATCCTGGTGCCCCAAACTACTGGTGTGTTAAGCCTGACCCACTCTTTGCTTCATTTCTTTGGAGAAGATAGCTAGGTAGATGTTTTTTATTCGATCATACACATGGAGCTCCAGTACGTTACCATCACAGTCACATCTTCATCTGCTTTCAGGTAACAGAGATTCGACTGAAGTACTTTGACACTGTTCCTGTGGCTGCTGCCATGTGTGTGCTGAAAACAGGGTTTCTCTTTGTGGCATCTGAATTTGGAAACCAGTGAGTAAACAATTTCCCATCAGTGTTTTTCCCCTGAAACGGACTGGTTCTGTTCAGGCCTGCAGACTGACCCTTGAACTTACTGTGCGTAGAAAGACAACACCTCTGATTTAATGGGTAAATTAGTGCTTTGTTCAGAGGGCTTAAGAAGGGCAGTTGGATTAGACTATGAATGGGGGAATTTCCTTGCTTGAACTCAGATAAGATGATGACGTGCAGAGAACATGAGGTTACTTGCTGTTGCAGCAGGTTTTGGAAAAAATTGAGGACTTGCTGTTTGTGTAGGGTTCATCACAAATCTAGATGAATTAGCTTTTCAGTTAGATAGCCTTGAATTTTTGTGTGTATGGCCCACTCAGAAGTAAATCAGGTTTCCTATCAGTAGCTGTATTCCTTTCCTTACGAGGTGTATACTTGAGGGCTTTCTCTTAATTCATGTTTGGGCTTCTAAATACTCTAAAGGATCGTGCACACCTTGGAAGATTAGCTTAACTGTGTCTGGGGTGGGGGGAATTCACATAAATGGAGATTTTCCTGACTGTATCTGCAGTCAGCCACCTGAGGGAGCCCCAGCCAGTTTGCTGGACTGAATCTGAATTGAGGAAGCCATATTCGGGCTTTATTAAAAACAGGAAGTAACTCAGTCTGTCTTTCTGTGGGGTTTTTGCTTTTTTCTTTTTCTTATCTGAAGTTTTATTTGATTGTTGTGTTATTTAGGCTCATAAAATGGAATAGGGAATGTAGTTAAAAATTAAAGGTGAGAGTATTCCAATAAAATAGATAACTGTGGAGTTGAAGTCTTAATGATTGGCCTTGCTTTTGGCCTCAGCTGTCAGTTGGTGCTTTGGCTTTAACGTGAGAATACCTAAAAGCCTCAAGGGTAAACAAAACACTGAAACTCTGGGGTACCTTGCCAGTAACAGCTGCAGATATGAAGGGATGAAGCTGGGAGGTTGTTGGGGGGTTTCTCATTTGTGAGTTTTGGGTTTTTTTTTTTCTTTGCAGGCCTCAGATTCTTTTTAAATATTTAGTCACCCAGAAGACAATCCTTAAAGCCAAATATTAATAACTGTATAATGTAGGGTTGGATTTCTTTCTTCCTCACTACCTGAATATCTGGTTAAGCCTTACTTAAGGCTACATGAACCTTGCTCTGAACGTGCTGACACTCTTCTTTCTGTCTTAAGTTATCTGTACCAGATAGCTCACCTGGGGGACGATGATGAGGAGCCAGAGTTTTCCTCTGCCATGCCTCTTGAGGAAGGAGATACATTCTTTTTTCAGCCACGGCCTCTGAAGAACCTGGTGCTGGTGGATGAGTTGGACAGTTTGTCTCCTATTCTGTGTTGTCAGGTATGTTGCCATCAGCAAGTTCCTGTTTACCACATGTATAAGTGGAGTCACCAGCTATGTTATCTCAGGTTTCCAGAAATACTGCTCCAAGTAAAGACTCACAGAAAGACAAATCTGCAGAGTTCTCCGACAGCTGCCTGAGATTAGTATCTGGCTTGGTAGCTCTTGATTCCTGTGGTGATAAATATATATCTAAACACAGAGTGTCAGCCCGTGATTCTGTGGTGCTTCTCTGTTGACCATCAGACCCGTTCTTTGCAAATTGTTTGGGTAAAACTTAACATTCTTTCAGGGCAGCAGCAGAAACACCCCCTGGTGTCTGCAGAGCTTTGGTGTTTGAAAAAACATTCTTACAGCAGTAGTGTGATACATAGATAATGTTTTATTTTCTTGTTCTGTGGATGGTGTTTTGACACTTTTTTCTCCACACAGATAGCAGATTTGGCCAATGAAGACACACCCCAGTTGTATGTGGCTTGTGGTCGGGGGCCCAGGTCGTCCCTGAGGGTTTTAAGACATGGACTTGAGGTAAGACATCCAGCACATGAGGAGGGCAACCTGAGAGATGAGGGCAATGTGAGGCAATCCTTGAAATAAAGGTGCTGAAATAAGGGGATTCTCCTTTTGCTGTAGTCTGGAGAGCTACTTGCTCTTGCTTCTTGAGAAATAGAAGGGTTGTTCTGTTTATGTTTACATTCTCAAAGACTTTTTGTTTACTTGACTTCAACAAAACCTGCATTTTATCTCTTCTAATACTTGAGTGTATTGAGCTGGAACATTCCTGGTGCCTGCCAGCTGCTGCTGATCTCTGCTGGGGGTGGATGACCTTGTTCTAAAGCTGATCATCCAGAGCAGTAATATTGCCATATCATTGCTGACCATATTTTGCCCTGTAGCACATCTGGCATGGGCTGAGAGCATCAGAATTGGGAATTGTTAGTTTTCCTGCCCAGTTGTGGGAAAGCTTAAAAACTGTTGGTGGTTTGATTGCTTACTCTAGTAAGTCTAAACATCTGTTTGCAAAAGAACCTTTTTCCTGTTTACTCTTAGGTATCTGAAATGGCCGTCTCAGAGCTGCCTGGTAACCCCAATGCTGTATGGACTGTGAGGAGACATGTTGAAGGTATGCAGTATTTTCCTGAAGCACAGGGGAGGTCATAATGTTTTGGTGTAGGTTTTGTTTGTTGTTGTTTTCTGTTTTTCTGCCCAAGGAGATAGGAATGGTGCTGTGTGATGCCATCCCCAGAAATGGTGGCTTGAATCAGCAGCCACCTGCTTGTCTTTAGAACCCACCCACCCTCTGGTCCCCTTGTATTGTCACACTTCCTTTTCACAAAGAAGCAGCTGCCTGCAGCTGCATCCATCACCCAGGATGCTGTGTCAGCTGTACGTTTGCAGCCTGAAGCTGCTGGACTTCTCATGCCTTCCCACCTCCCATAAGTTTTTGCCCATAAGTTCTTGTTCAAACACCAGCAGGCAACAGCTACTATTGTTGTTGGAGCGTACTCACTATTCTTCATGTGTGTGTTGACAACTGCAGTAATCAGCTTTTTGTGAGAGAGTGGGTTACAAATTACAGAACAAAGATGGTAAATCGGCAGCAGTGTCTGTATTTTATTACTTCCTTCTGTGCATGTCTGTGAAAAAAACACTCTGGACTAGGACATACTCTCTATTCAAGAGTCAGCAGTGTGTAGAAGGTTGGTGATTCCAGGAAGATTAAGATTTCAGGTTGGCAGAATATACTGGATTGGGGGTTTGGTTAGTTGTTGGGTTTTTTTAATTTTGTGATCTGAAATAATAGCCTTACTAATGTACAAGAGGAAATGTAGTCCCTTCTCCTGCCTTTCTCTTGATGGTGAGAGCAGAGTTGCACAGAAACATCTATAAAGCTTGTAGGGAATCTGTTCTGGGTACTGGCAGTCTCAGGGATTATTTCCCAAGCAGTGCTTTGTATAATTCTCACAAAGACTTCCCTGGGTTTATGCACGAGATCTGGAAAGGCCAGATTGTTGCAACAGAGGCCTTAGCCATGGTGACATGATACCTTGTATTTAAGCAGAGTAGTGTGTCTTCCAGGAAACCACTAACCCTGTGGGAATTTCAAATCCTGCAGTGGGATTTACCTTGCCATGCAAGACTTGCCATGAATTCCTGTGCTCATGTCCTGAGACTCATGTACTGCCTAAGCAACAAGAGAAGAACTTCAAGCATAAACTGCCTTTATGTCCCCCAGAAATAAAAGGGTCAAAAGGAAAGTATTTCCACAGTTCATATTAAAAAATACATGGTTTTCTGAAAAGAGACATTCCAGTTTGTTAGAAACCTTTTCTCTGGCATTCTGGAAAAGAAATTGGTAAGATTTTCTCCCTCTGAGGTCTGGAGGCTTCTGACCTCACCTTACAGTTTTAAAATCTTTTCTCTTGGGGTTCCAGAAGACTTTGACTTTTCAGGAGGTGACAGACCATTGATGATCTGCAGGAAGTGGACCAGTCTCATTGCCTTCTCTTCTTCCCACCTTCCAAATTCTCCAGGTTTCAGCATGATCATCTTTATGATTTCAGAAAGGCTGGAATCTGTAGCTGTTTATCTGTGCTACTCGCTGAATACAGTTTATAGTTCTGTGAAACTGATCCCCAGGTTCCAACTCTTGGAATTCAGAAATTATTTTAGTGGGTTTTAATCAGAAAGAGTGCAGAACCTTTTCAAACATGTATCTGATCTTTAAAGTGCCCTTGAGGGCTCAGTTGGTAGTGTGGGGTTGCCCTGCTCTGCCTCGATGTTGCAGTGTGTGTGTGCTGCAAGGCCTCTATAAGAAACACCCAGGTCTGCAGTCTTCAAAGCAAATACTAACCTTGGCTGGTGCGTGGTGATACTCACTACCAATACCAAGCCTTTTTTTTTCTTCCACAGGTGGCTGGTGGTGGAGGTGCTGATCACCACAGGTGTGTACCTACTGCTAGGGGCTACTGTACAGTACCACAAGTTAACCACAGAAAATCCCAACAGCATGGGGCTACATTTATGCTAAGCTTTTCAGTAAATAAATTCTAGAAACTGGTGTGTAGTTGAAGATTGTTGCGTTTGAAGTTCAGTAGCTGAGGAATAGAAGGCAGATCCCAGTCCATCTTGCAGTCCTTGGGAAGCAAAACAATCCACTGTGTCTCTGTGGGACAGTCAGTTCTTGCTAAAATTGGATATGTGTGTTTTAGGGGTATTTTCAGCTCTCTTGTAGACCAGACCAAGGTTAGGCTCCCAGCTGCTTTGTACAGGCCTCCAAGAGAAAAAGATCAAGTGTGCTTGGAGCATTTGTAGGTATTGCTGGCGTGGGAACGCCCTGTGGTTATGGGATTCATCTGCCTGTGAGACAGAAGTGGGTAGGATTTGCAGCAAACGCTCTATTCCAGCTGAATATCCATGGGTGTAGGTGTGTGCCCTGCTGTGTTGAGAGATGGCAGCTGAGTGTCAGCATTCCCTACCTGGCACTTGCTGCAGGAGCAGTGTGCAGTGAGTCAGCACTGCAGAGTCGCCACGCAGTAGTAAACAGAAGCCCAGGAAAATGTGCTGTCATCCCCTCAGAGTCTGTTAACTGAGAGTGATCCTGAGCTCTGACACTGCTCATC
The DNA here is from genome assembly GCA_013399915.1 of Illadopsis cleaveri. Lineage (NCBI taxonomy): Eukaryota > Metazoa > Chordata > Aves > Passeriformes > Timaliidae > Illadopsis > Illadopsis cleaveri. Next base: position 423,853 of record VXBB01002841.1, on the reverse strand, counting down.
AGTTTGCTCACTGAACTCCTCTGAGCTCCTGATGACTGCATTTGTATCAGTGCAAGTTCAGATGTCTCAGAGCGTGAGAAAACTGTCAGGACTGGACTGGACTGGCATATAAGAATGGAATTCTCATGGACTAACTTAAACTGAACCCATGACACATAATAAAAAGCACAGTAGTGTAGAGTTCATGGACTAAAATGTCATGTTTTCATAACTGGTTGTGATGTGTGCGTGAAGCTGCAGAAAACTTGTAATGCATGTGTAGGAGAACGAGTCCAGCTGTGGCTCTTCATAGTCAGTAAAATGTCTCTGTTACTCACTGAAAGGAGCTGACTGGTGCAATTAGAATGGTAATAAGCATCTCTGAAGTCTTGTGTCTACATACAAAATGATGTCTGTTCAAAACTCTGGGGAGCCTGATGTTTTGCTTGGGATTGTGCAGAGCTAAGTAGATATCTTTTCATATTAAAATCTATAGATCTTTTCTTTTTCTAACTAAGAACACTTCTCAGTGTCCCCTAGAGATTTAGTCATCTTAATTTCTACTAGGCTGCTATATTTTCTAAACCAAAATTGTATTGTTTGAATCTAGATGAATGTATCCTATTCACTGACTTAATTCTGGTAAATCAAACCCTTTATTTCAAAAGCAGAGAGTCATTAAGCAAAATAGACTTCAAGCAAAAATGCACTTGTCACCATTATTGACACAGACTTAAAGGCATGCTCTAATATAGATGTAAGCCAATGGAAAGAAAGAGCTTAAAAAGTATTAAGAGTTAGGAATGAGTTTTTGTTTAGAGTAGGACTGAGGGAATCTGTTTTGTTTTCAGATGGGAGTTCTTTGTCCTATTCCAAATCACATGCTTAAACCTCCAGCTGGGACACAGTGGTTTATCATGAGAATTGACAGCCCCCAGGGAGGAAAGCAGCAGCTCTGAAGTAATTTGGAAAGCACCAGTGGTCTTTGAAATGGAATTCTTAGAACATCCTGTCTATGGGATATTTATGAATCAAATGCTTAGCCTGTGAAGTGCTAGAAACTCCATGATTGAGGAATTCTTGTAGACTTCTAGTGTTGAAAAATTTGTGGAAGTTTGTCGGAGAAGCTGCTGTTCAGTGTAGAAAATAAGCTCTGTGTGTGTGTGTGTCTTGCTGAATTCTTACCATGTGCTGTTAATGTGGGAGGAATTCTCCTGTTTAGCCAAGCATTCAAGTAGTTGGCGTTACTGATGGGGTTCTCTCTGCAGATTCAGTTCTTGCCTTCTCATTCCCCCAAATGGACCAGTTCCTGTTTGTAGGGTGTTGGAGCTGTTGGAGGTTACAGGCTGTGACCAGTTAGTAGCATAGTAACAGAGTTCATGCCACAGACTTCTGTTGAAATTGCTTTAGTTACACAAAACTCTTCAGTTTGATCAAAGCTGTGGTCTGTATACCAGATGTTGCAGAGAAGAGTGATGGGGTTTTTTTAGTTTTTCACTTGCATATTTTCAACTGTATGTAAGAACTTTTTGTTATAAACGTGACACAGCAGGTTGGCAATGCTTCCATCTAAACAGGGTGGATAAGAAAAGGATTATTAGTTCTTGAAGCATTTGTTTTGGTTAACCCAGCTCGGGTTCTTTAAGCTGCTGCATCGTGTTTTGTAGCATCCCGTTTCCATCCCAGTGAGACTCCTCTATTTTCTTTTTCTGTTAAGGTTATTAGTCACTTCTCCATGTCTCCCACGTTTGAAAATTACAGAGGATCTCTTTTGAGGGCAGAAACTGACAGCTCTCTTACACCCTCACCTCCACTAGATATGCTGTGGTCCCCAAGTCTGAGCTTTGGGTTGAGTTGGGTTAAAATGAGGAATTTTCTTTTGAAGAAATAGCAGTTGCATGACAACAGCAGCAGAAGTGGAGTTGCTTCTCTTAGGCAATCTTATTTCTATTCCAAGGCTCCTGGCTCCATTTCCCAGTAGACTTCATTGTTTCTGTTGCTTTTGTTTTTCTGTTTTAATGAGATTGTCCTCTTCCCCTCTTAAGACTGTTGCTTTCTGCAGAGTGAAAGCAGACAGCAATAAACTGGGACAGTCCCACTACCCTCTTTTCCCACAAAGTTTCCTTATTTCCAAATGAGCTCTTTAGATTATTTTGATTAGCATAGCTCCTCCATGGCCAAGCTACAGGAGTTTCCCATGCTGTCCCCTTTGGGAGAAGCCAGTACTGGAGATGATAGAGTAAACACTGACCTTTACTTCTATTGGGATAAATGACAGTATTGCAACTATCTTTAAAATGTAATTGTTTCTTATCCCAGGAGACTCTCACAGTGTGAATGGAAGCCAGTTGAGCTTCTGGAGGAGGGCAGAGCAGGTTTAACCCTGAATTCTGCTGCAATGCACCCTAATTATTTTCTGCAGCCTTTTATTGTGTGACTGCTAGATAGAGATTATGGTCCTGCAACCACCTGTGTGCAACATCTGTGGTGTGCTTTCTGCAGATAGATTCCTTATGTTCAAATTTTTGTAGAGTATTTCATTTGACTTTGTTGGGTGTCAAATCTGGATTCAGCTCTTTGGGTGAGGGGGACAATTGTCTTAAAGGCTTCAAGAACTTGAGCGTTCTTTGAAAAAAATAGATAAGAATCTTGCTTGCCAGAATCCAGCTTATTGTGAATTGACTGTGGATCTGGATCATGGTTTGATCCCTGGCTTGGTCTTGCATTGTTTGGAGTCCAGCAGTGGCTGGCTTTTGGACAGCTTGTCCTAGAGCGAACTTGTGCAATACTGTCAGCAGCTGTAATTATCGCAGGAATTCTGCTGAAGAGTAACTGCTAGACATTTGTCAGACTGCTGATTGTGTTGGGAAGCCTTGCATTTATTAAATCAGCACTCTTTTTTTTCCCCTGTCTCCCTTGACCAGATGAATTTGATGCCTACATTATTGTGTCCTTCGTAAATGCCACACTGGTGCTGTCTATTGGGGAGACTGTAGAAGAAGTGACTGACTCTGGATTCCTGGGTACTACACCCACCTTGTCCTGCTCTCTTCTTGGTGACGATGCTTTGGTACAGGTAATGGAAAGCTGCTTCTGACACGTCTGCTGTGTCTGCCACTCTCAGCTTGCTCCACTAATGTGATTCCTGCAGTAGTGCAACACGTGTCTAAAGATGTGGATTGGCAGAGAAGGATGCTGATTCAGCCTTTCCCTTTTTATATCTTGCTAAGTGAAACTGGACCAGTGGAAAATGGTCCTAATCTCCTTCAGTAGTTCCTTGCTGTGGTTGAAAGATGCAGTTCTCCCAGCAGGCAAGAGTCTTCCTGCTGGTTGATGCATAGCTGATGTATCGCTGGCTGCCAGGAGCAGTTCTTGCCTTTGGCTTCTGCCGAGTCAGAACCACCAGTGAAAGGGGAGTTGTAAAGAGATGGTAAATACAGAATTGATGTGACCTTTTTTTTCCTTCAGGTTTATCCAGATGGGATCCGGCACATCCGAGCTGATAAGAGAGTAAATGAATGGAAGACACCAGGGAAGAAAACCATTGTAAAATGTGCTGTGAACCAAAGACAAGTAGTGATAGCACTGACTGGAGGAGAACTGGTTTACTTTGAGATGGACCCGGTATGTGTGTTGTGAATGAGTTCGGAAGAGTGAGGTATGGGTTATGCCAGGGACTGATCCTTGATCAGACCTGCAGAAAAGGATTCAGTAGTAGAGCATCCTTCTAGAATGGATAGATCAAAACCCTGCATATATAGATTGTGTCTATCTGAGATAATTTAATGGCTAATTAAAGTCTCTGAAGCTTGTAACTGAGGCTGAAAATTGTGTATTTATACTCTTGCTCTTCTGGTTCTTCCAGTTGTAGCTGAAATAAATTGTTTAAAAATTGCGTTGTTCTTTATATAACAAATCCAAAGCATTGTTTAAAAATAAAGTAACTAATTAGTGAGTCATGTTTTTCTTTCTCAGTCAGGACAGCTGAATGAGTACACAGAGAGAAAGGAGATGTCGGCCGACGTCGTTTGCATGAGCCTGGCCAATGTTCCCCCTGGGGAGCAACGTTCCCGGTTCCTTGCTGTTGGACTGGTGGACAACACTGTCAGAATTATTTCGCTTGACCCTTCGGTGAGTAGCTCCGCTGTTTTTGCCCTTTCATTGGTTTGAAACATTCAGAAGAATCCTCCAGAGGTGGACTGTGTCCATCCAAACTGTCTTTCCGTATTAAGTTGGGTGAGCAGGAATGGACAGCTTGCATGGCTTTTCTCTGCTGATTGGGAGGAAACATGGCCCTTCGTCCTTCCCTGTAACAGTACCCTGGTTTTATTGAGAATCATTTATGCCTCCGGAGGTTCTGATGAGTCACAAAATAATTTTCTTCTATTGTTTTATTTTGGATGGGTTTTTTGTTGGGTTTCCCCTTCTGATCTCCCTGTTTGTACCTGTACTAAAAGCAAACTCATTCTGCAAGCAAGTTGGCAGCAAACCAAACTCACTATTTGTCTGCCTGCAACAGATGAAGTGTTCAAAGCTGGTTGTAGTAACCTAAATTTTGCTCAGGTTGCTCCATGTTAAATAGCAGCAAATGGTGCTAGAAGAGTTTGGAAGGATCCAGTTTATCTTCTGTAAAGCCCAGGCTGCTACCACTCCTGTTTACCAAAATGCATAGAGCCAGAATCTGTTGCAACTTCTTTTTTTTTTTCCTGTGCTGAATTCTTCTTTCTGGAGATCTAAAAGGGCATCTTTAAGCTCTTTAGATGGAGCTTGAATCCTGTCTTGCCATTCCAAGCCTTGCTGACTGGCATCATCCCTCTATCCTCTTTCCCCAGGATTGTTTACAGCCCCTGAGTATGCAGGCGCTGCCCGCACAGCCCGAGTCGCTGTGCATCGTGGAGATGGGTGGCACAGAGAAGCAGGATGAGCTGGGAGAAAGAGGCTCCATTGGCTTTCTGTACCTGAACATTGGACTGCAGGTGAGGGGTTCCTGCCTGGTTCTGACAGGCATGTCTTGAGCTTTTGCTTGAAAGGTGGATTGTTGAAATAGCCCTGTCATCCTGCAGTGCAACACAAAGCCTGACTTCCCTCTTTGTTACGATGTGTTTGACAACCGTGACTGGGGAGTTCACTGTGTGACTTTGTAGAGGTGTGAGTTTCCCCATACATTTTTAGACTAAAGACTAGTCAAAAGACACACGTATTATGCCAGATCTTATGTGGGACAGACTGTGCTTTTCCCATTCAAGAAGGAAGGCATATTTTAAGAAATGAGTGAAATGTTGAGCAGCTCTTTAAAACTGCCTGTAGGGCAGAATATCAAACGAGTAACTGCCCACAAGCAGAGGCTCTGCTCTAATAACTCTGCTATTACACAGCTTTTTGTTTCATCCAGTACAGACTCTCTGATCTTTGACCAAAAAATGTTGTTTTGACAATTCGACATGTAGTAAAAATAATCAGCACAGTTTAGGTTCTTCCACATGCCTGAAGTTTGATGTCAGAATGCAAACTCTTTTTAAGGAGCATGAGTTTTTGGGTAAAACCTTTGTTCCAAGAGGGATGGGGATCTGGAATCCACCCTCAGGTTTTTATGGCTTATGTGATATACTAAAGACCTTGGTCTGGTTTTTATTTTGAAGGGGGTCCTTTCTGCCCTGTAGGACTGTGCAGGAGCTGTGCTTTCTTTGCTATTAAAAGTGTGGCTGTAGGGTAGAGTTGTACTGACAGCTAGGAAAACAAACAGCTAATTCTTCAGCAACTGCCTCTCTCAATTGTTTTGAATTATGCATGTGGTAAGTTACTTCTTACCTTCAACCTGGATCTTTTTGTTTTGCTGCTGTCAAGAACGGTGTGCTGCTGCGAACCGTCCTGGACCCCGTCACTGGCGATCTCTCTGACACCAGGACCAGATACCTGGGCTCCCGGCCTGTCAAACTCTTCCGTGTCCGAATGCAAGGCCAAGAGGCGGTAAGGGAGCCGAGCTCCTGCAGGGGTGCACATCCACTCCCCAGGCACTGCATCCCAGATTTCCTTATGGGTGGGTAGGGTGGGGAAGAATCTGCACAGCACAGCAGGATCCTGTGGGTAAGGGTGGAAAGTAGAATGACTTCATTATGGAGATGCCTGGCTCGCAGCTTGTTCTTTCACTAACAGCCTTGTTCTTATTCCCCTTACTGCTGTGTAGTGCTGCCCTGCCTTCTCTGAGCTAGGATTCATCTGACCCATAGGCTGTGTTTACAATGTACTTGGAGAGCATTGAGCAGATTCTTGGGCTTAGAGGCACATCTTGCCTGCTTTAGCGCACAGAGAGATGGGGAGAGCTCTGTGCAGAAAACTTACCCTTGAATGCTTGATGCAGTGAATGGTTGTGTCCTTGCATGTTGGGAATAGGTCAGCCAAGGGCTGGACAGCTGCCATAATGGTTCAAGGAAAATATTTGCAAGATTTGGCATAGAAGGAAGTATGTGTTTCATCAGAAGTGCCATTTCCAGGCCTTCTGATGTGGCACTGAGGAAATCAGCCACCCCCTGCCTGACTCATTTTTGGATGACACCTTCAGAGTTGAGAAATATTGCTGATCAGCATAGGGGGCTGGATCTGGGTAATTTGAGCTTTGCTGTAGTGTTAAGGTACTCTGGATGAATCTCTTCAACTTGCTCCTGCCAGTTGTAACTTGGAGATGAGGAGCTTTGCTGCTCTAGCAGAGAATACCTGCACAATAACTGAGTGCTTTTCTGCTTTGAGATCAGCTGTTGTCACTCAGGCAGAAACTAAGGTTGCACTGAAACTCATTTAGCCAAATTATATAAACATGAAAAGTTTGGAAGTCAGTCTACTTCCTTTGTTTCTTGTAATTTGATTTAGGCTAGTGCTGATTTTCAGTAATTTCACTAAGAGTGCTATAGCATTTGGATTGTGACGAAGCAGTAAATACTTACTTTAAAAGACCTGTTCCCATTAGAACAAGCTGTTGAAAAAAAAGGAGATATGACAGTATTGTTCATCTTGGCTTTTACAGGTAATAATTTTAGTGCACCTCATTTGGGGCGTTTGTTGTCTTGACAGTCCTTTACAGTTCCTTTTCATGCTATATGCAATTTCCAGAGAAAGCTGAAAGTAAGGAGTGTCTCCCCAGGTATGCTGTGATCTGGGTGGGGTACACCTACAAGAGTTCAGTTGTTGCAGTGGGGAAGAGTTGGGTGGTGTACATCCATTCCTATTGCATAAAGTAAGCTTGCCTTCATTCCCAGCCCTAAAAAATTTGCTGCCTGTCTTTCCCAGGTGCTGGCCATGTCAAGCCGTTCCTGGCTTAGTTATTCCTATCAGTCACGCTTCCACCTGACTCCCTTGTCTTACGAGACACTGGAGTTTGCATCTGGTTTTGCTTCTGAGCAGTGCCCCGAGGGCATTGTGGCCATCTCCACAAACACATTGAGGTAAGCACCAGAAGGGAAACACAAAGACTTCCAGGCTGGGATGCTGGGCAGGTGAAGCGGTGGTGAATTCCACCTGATACTCAAAAGAAAAGAGGTAAAGTGGCTTGACTTCAAAAAGATTTTTTGTTACGGATAATGATTTGATAGAAACACTTGGCTGAGTTTCAGAAGACAGACTATTTAAGGGAAGTTATGCTGTCAGAAAGAAATATGGGGTGTGCTTCTCAGATTTGTATGTTTTAGCTTTTTAAAATAAGTGTAATTCAAGTTATTCTTCAGTTCTCTGATCCTGAGAGAGGGAAGTTTTTAATAAGTGTGGACCTGTTATGTATTAGGATCTTGTGGTTTGTGACCTGAATTGGCTGCTTTGCAGGAAATGAGCCGCGTGATTTCAGAAACCAGAGGCATGACAGGGATGTGTTTGTTGCCTTTTTAAAAGTTCAGCTGAGATACCAAAAAGATAAATGAAAATAATGGACTACAAATTCAGATGCTGTGCTGTATGCACTTGAACAGGCACCTTTTTCATATCTGTCCTCATTGAAATATTACAGCATTCATTGCTGTTAAAGGAGCCATTCTTTCTGGAAAGACTTGTGGTTTTTAGACACCAAATGCCAGAAGAACTGGCATTTCAGCTGGCAAGTCACAGGAAGAAAGAGCTGGCATTGCCTTTTTCATACTCTTTTTAACTGAAGTGTCTTTGAGGAGCATTTGATTATATGTCAAAGTCAATGTCACATTTAGATTCAGATGATGTGTTCCCCAAACGTGCACTTTCCTTCTCCCATGTACTCTTTGTTCCTCTTGGGATAGACTTGCTTCAGCACCAGTCAGAATGCACCCTGGGACAGCAAGAGCCCTCAAAGACCTTGTGCTGCAGCACACACCTGTCTCACACACTGTGGGCTCCCATTTCAGGATGTCAGTTTTGCTCTGCTCTCTGGAGCAGTTTGCTGGTTGCTGTCTGAGCTGAGAAAGGTGCTGCTCCTCTCTAGCACTAACCAGTTTCTCAAAGAAAAAGTTCTGTTCCAGTTTCTTGGACAGCTGTTTTCAGACCATGTTCAACCCATGTCACATCTTTGTCCCCCAGGATTTTGGCACTGGAGAAGCTGGGAGCAGTCTTCAACCAGGTTGCCTTCCCTTTGCAGTACACACCCCGAAAATTTGTCATTCACCCAGAGAGCAACAACCTGATCATCATTGAGACAGACCACAATGCTTACACTGAGGCCACCAAGGCACAGAGGAAGCAGCAAATGGCTGAGGTAATTGGGGTGGGGGACAGGTACACCCATCTGTTCCCCAAAGGGGACTTCTGCGGCTGGAAGTGCTCCCTGCTCATTAGTTCCCAGCTGCCATTACCTGCAAGGCTTTCTGCCCTATGTGAATGCTGGAGCTGGAAGAGGAGTGAAAATCTGCCTCAAAACACAAATTTCAGCAGAATGCACCACTTCTCAGTGTTCCTTTGTGTGTTGCTAGGGCATTTTTAAAAACCACCCTAGTGGAGGACAGTCCTGCTTGTGTAACACCGTTCTGTGAGGTTTCTGTGGTTGATTGAGGATGCTTGCATTTCAGTGGGTTGTTTATTTTCTTCTCAGGATTGTTTCCAGGGTTGCTGATTTGGAGAAACAGCTCCCCACACAACTATCCCTTGGGCAGGGCAGAGCTGACACAGCTCTGGGCTGTAGAGGCTCCCTAGGGAATAAGCTCAGGGTGGGTGGAAACCTAGGGACTTAATGGGTTTTATGTCTTCACAAGCAGTACCTTGCCCCAGAATACCTGGGTTTAGGTAAAATAGGGAGATTGTGTTCTATGCAGAGCATCAGCATGCTGGGAAGGGAAATCACTGAGCTGTTCTTTTCTCCTGTCTTTTAATACCATAGGAAATGGTGGAGGCTGCAGGTGAGGATGAGAGGGAGCTGGCTGCAGAGATGGCTGCAGCCTTTCTGAACGAGAATCTTCCCGAGTCCATCTTTGGTGCTCCCAAGGCAGGCAATGGTCAGTGGGCCTCTGTTATCAGAGTGATGAACCCCATCCAGGGAAATACATTAGATCTGGTGCAGCTGGAGCAGAATGAAGCTGCTTTCAGGTAAGAAGCATTGTCAGATGCAGCAGGAGTCGTCCCTGCTTGTGATGAGTCTTAGGTGTTTTGTTCCTTTTGCTTATCTGTTACTGAGCTGAAATCCAGATGGAACATGTTATCAAGAGACTGGCTTGAAATTCCAGAAGTGATTTGTCTTGCCTTTCCTTCCAGCCTTGACCTTGTCTGCATGTGGTATTGAGAGCTGGTGGTGCTCCAAATGTGGTTGCTGGACCTCAGTGCCTAAAGAACAACACAGGGGTGTAAATGACAGATAAGAGAGCTGGGAACAAGAGAATGTGCTGTTATCTCTCGCTTTTCCTTCTCATCCAGATAAATGGAGGATAGATTAAATGGAAAGGGAAGTGTTAGAGGACTGGAGGGGAAAACCAACACAATAACCATGAAGAATAGCAAGTGCCTCAGCAGGTGAAGTAGAGTTAGGTCATGTTACTCCAAAAGGCTGACCTGCCATTTCCGACATGCCTGAGCTATTTACTGAGCAGGAAATAACACTGGAAGATGAGGAAAGTTATTTGTGTATGTCCCAATGGGAACAGCCTTTGAAAAACAGCTTCTAGTAGAGTTTGGCACATTGCTAGGCAGTGTCCAGCCTGTGAAAGTGTAAAGTTAACACTGGGCATTGTGAAAACAAAATGCTTTGGGCATTTGTGACAGCTAGAACACATATGAAGAGTATGGAAGAATGAATAAATCTGTGTTAAACATTTATACAAGAAGGAAAAGTAACCTCTTAAAAGGAAATGTCCATGTTGAATGGTTGGACTCTCCAGTCTCTGCTGGGCAGATGCAGGTTGTGCTGTAGGGAATCCAGTCTGGGTGTGCAGCAGTAGTGTGATGATGACACTGATGTCCTGGTGTGTCCTGTTGTTTCCAGCGTGGCTGTGTGCCGGTTCTCCAACACGGGTGATGAGTGGTACGTGCTGGTGGGAGTCGCCAAGGACCTGATTCTGAACCCACGCTCGGTTGCTGGGGGGTTTGTCTACACATACAAGCTGGTGAATAGTGGTGAAAAGCTGGAGTTTCTGCACAAGGTGAGGGGAGTGATGCAGTCATTTACAGGCTGAGTGTTGGAGTAGTTCTTACTTGCCTGGGTGCTGCAGTGATATTGTAGTACTTGGTGCATCCTGGGCAGCCTTGGAGAAAATTAGCTGCCTCCTACAAAATCATTTGGAATGTCTTTTGCCAAGCTGAGGACTAAACACGTATCTCGCAAGAGTCCCAATTTTACCCATTTAATTGGGTAAATTGGAAAGGAGCAGTGTTTTTCATGCCCCTGTTAGGGAGGGGAGGGAAATGGCTCTGTTTGCTTTCTGGAATATGAGCTCAGAGAGCTGCTTAAGCACTTGTTTACAGAGCAAAATCGTACTTGGGTCACTTGAACCCTGGTGCTAAGACTATCAGTCCTTGGCAGTCCATGTGCAGCTGGTGTGAGCTGTCATCTTCCTTGGATGCTGTTTGATTCTGTGTAGAAATTATTAGTGACCGACTTGTTTGATAGGTCTCAGGGGCTTCAGCAAAGGTTTCAGCAGAAAAATTACTTTTCTTCCCACATGCTTCCAGCATGGCTGAGATTTGAGCAGATGAACACATAGAAAGGAATGTTGTGGCTCACTCACTTCCTAGAGTCCTGATGCAGGGAGTGCTTTGTCCTGGACCTCGGCCTTTTCTGGTGCCACTGAACACCCACTGGGAAGCTGACAGAGCTGAAGTTGTGAAATAAGCTTCTCTTAGCCAGTGCAGCCAAGCTAGGAATGCTGTAAATGGAAGCTCTCTACATGTTCCCCTTCTCTGCTGTGGCTTATCATTTTGGATTGATTAATGGTGGGAGATTTTTCAGACACTAACTCTGTTTAAGTTACTGAAATTGTGGACACACCGTAGTTGTTCATGTTTAACAGCTTCTTTGGTGGCAATGTCAGATGGCTGAATTACATTCATGCCTTACTTGAAAACAGTCTGGGTAGATTTAGGCAAAGTCCTAAGTTTTTCTGTTGGATGTAAACCAAAACTGAGAACTGAGGGAACCAGACCCTTGTCTTCTTTTGCTGCCTGCCCAGTATGGGGTTCTTGCAGAAGTCCTGTGCTTCAGTTAAGGTACACTGCCAGCAGTGTGTTGTGTGTGAGTGCCCATGGCTCTCTTAGCTCTGTGTGTGACATCTGCTGCTGTCTGCCTGTGAAGGACTGACCTGTTGCCTCTCGTGTAGAAAAAGAGTCTTGTTATGATTAGCCTTTTACATTGAAAGCCTTGGTACAGGCCGGTGAACTTCCATTAGCTGAATCTGGTCTGAAGGTTTATGTAACTTTAGCTCTCTTAATGGGGATTTCACAATCTTCCTCTTCCCTGTCTAGACCCCTGTGGAGGAGGTCCCTGCAGCCATTGCTCCATTCCAAGGCCGAGTCTTAATTGGAGTTGGAAAGCTCCTGCGTGTGTATGACCTGGGCAAGAAGAAACTGCTTCGGAAATGTGAGAATAAGGTACTGCCTTCTGTTACTGACCAGAGCTGTCAATTTGGGATGAGTGATACTTTGCAGCAGGAGTGAAACACAGGGTTTAGCTGCTACTCCAGCCCAAGTGTGTTTATTTGGTCATCAGAGCTGTGTGTTTGCTTTGCTGGTTGCATCTATCCAGAGTAGTACTGGACTAGACTGGCCTGTTGTGCTGCCCCTCTGCATCCCACACACACACCATTTTCTTAACACCATTCTGACAGTGTTGTTGCAAGTTCCTTTTTGTCCCAGCTCAGTGCAGGCTGTTACTGACTGTGTGCAGGGGTCTGTAGAGACTGTTCCTTTGGCTGCTGCAAATGTGAGAGGTCTTAGCGAGATAGAAGATCATCACTGGAAATGTTTCGTTAGTTTGGGTGATAAGAAGCTGGAGGGTGCATATGACCACCTCGTCAGATGCCCAGAATGTTGAAAAGGAGACTTTCTCCTTGAAGTAGATGGTCTTTCTTGATGAGCATTTCTGGTACTTTAGGAAAAGAAATTGCAGAGCGTGATTTTCTAACTCCTAATTGCCTGCTCCTCCCTCTCTCGTGCAAGCTGCAGAACCTGTGCCAGTAGCTCATTACTGCACAAAAGAGCTTCAGCCACCTAACAGACTGGGAATTTATAGGGGAATTTTTTGTTGTTGTTGTATGGTTTTGTTAGGTTTTTTTATTCCCCTAAAACATGACTCACATCAAAAATTGAAGCTTTCCTTCTTGGGCCTTCCATGACGACGTAGTAAAGAGACATGGAAGCAATGCCTGCTTGTAGGGATGTCCTAGCATCTTCAATCATGGGCTCACCAGCAGCACATGTTTTCTGGACAGTGTTCATACAGGGAAGGCTGTGAATGCCATGTGGTGCATGTTAGGTTGCTCTGTATTGATGGTGTATTTAGAATGGGACTATAGTGTGGCAGAAATGAGGGGTAGTTTTGAAGAAAATGTTGGGAAATGGGGAGTGAGCTGTAGTTCACAGGGGAAAATAGTGTTTCAACTGGAGTAGGGTTATGCTTCCCTGTTTGAAGCACTCAGATTTTGTCCTTTCTCTCTCGAAAGCACATTGCCAACTACATCTGTGGGATCCAAACCATTGGGCACAGAGTGATTGTCTCAGACGTTCAGGAGAGTTTCATCTGGGTGCGTTACAAAAGGAATGAGAACCAGCTCATTATCTTTGCTGATGACACTTACCCTCGGTGGGTCACTACAGCAACGCTCCTGGATTACGACACTGTGGCTGGAGCAGACAAGTTTGGTAACATCTGTGTGGTGAGTGTGCTTTGCTGAAGTCGGGGTTTTTTGGACATATTTTCCTTAAAACATCCATGATTTATCTTAAAAGAATGAGGATCTGTCACTAGCTGGAGACAACGCCCTGTACCATTGACTTGTTTTCATGGGGTGACTCTGTCATCATAGTGGGCTGCTGTTTATCTGTTTGTTAAAGGAAGCAAATAAGTTAAAGGATCAGCAAGTCATAAACATATTTCTGAGGTGTCTAGTAATTCGTGTTTACATTGCCTCAAAACTTACTGTCAATAAGCCTTGAAAAGAAGCTTATTGCTGTGAAAGGGCCCACGAGAACTTGAGTCAGGGTTATCACTCTTACTTTTTCTGACTAAAACTCATCGCTGGCATTTCATTTTCTCTGTCACTTCCTGTTCACAGTTGGCTTTGTCAGCCAACACTTCCCCACTTGGCTGGATTTCAGCAAGAGAGGAGGAAAGAATAGATGGTCTTTCTGGCAGAGCTTTGATCTCTTTCTGAAGCGTGCTCGGGTGCTTTGGAGTGCAGAGTTCAGCAAGTGTCAGATGCTGTGCCTGCAGGATTTGGCCAACACACACAAATCAGTCCTCTTGAGTTTTCCTGCCCCACATCTATCAAACTGTTTCCTTAGTGGAAACCACCTTCAGATCAGTTTGACCATACCTCCCAGGGTGATCTGCAGGTGCCAGACCAGGCAGAGGCTGGTTGTGAGCTCCTGCCTGTGTTTCTGAGTGATGGGCTATTGATCTTGATACCACAGTTGTTGTATAACTGTAAAAGCTGTTTTGGGGAGGCACCTGCATGATTCTGCTGTAAGTGTGAAGTGGTTCTTGCAGAGTCCACAAAAGCAGCCTTTCACACAGCACTAGGGTTCTCCAGAGATAATGTGCTGCTTCTCTGCAGCTTGCTGATTCTTCCCTCCTCTTTCAACACAGGTGAGATTGCCTCCCAACACCAATGATGAGGTAGATGAGGATCCCACAGGCAACAAAGCTCTCTGGGACAGGGGCCTGCTTAATGGAGCATCACAGAAGGTAATACTTTGTGGGAAGCACATGGTTATTGTAGGAAAAGAATGCACTGCTTTTCTGTGAAGGACTTTGCAGTGTTGTCCAGGAGATGTATTGGCTGCTCTGCCTCTGCACAATCTGCTGTGCTGTGGGTGATCTGTTTACACTGTCGCTGCAAGCCAAATTTCTGAAATCACAGCTGAAGCCTATTTGGTGTGTCTGATGGAAGCAGCTCATTTTCTTTTGCTGCTTTCTCTCATTACTTGCATCCGTTTGTCCAGCTGAGTTTTGCCATCTGGTCACAGGTGGAAGGCGCTTCCTCTCTAGAAAGGCATTTCAGAACTAGCAGTTGGCTGAATTTATTCTGCTTTCCTCTCTCGAGCCCTTTGATGCTTTTATATAAGCTAAAGAAAAAGCATGCTTCTGTTTGCCTTTCAGGCTGAAGTGATTATGAATTATCACGTGGGAGAAACGGTGCTTTCCTTGCAGAAGACCACACTGATTCCAGGAGGCTCTGAATCTCTTGTTTATACCACCCTATCAGGGGGGATAGGAATCTTGGTCCCTTTTACTTCCCATGAGGTAAGTAAGCCCAAGCATCAGGCTGCAGTCTTGCTGCTTTTTGTGCACCCGTCTGTAGCCAGTGTATTAAATGTGCTGCATTCCCTGGAGGGCTCCACAGTGGCATAAAACGTGAGCTACAGGAGACCCTGTGTCTCCAGTGCAGAACGGAAGAGAAGGAGTTTGCTGAGTCCTGCACTGGTTCTATAAAGAGTTGAAAGCATTCCTTGTTGCACTGTACTGAATCCGTGCTTTCAAGGAGCTTTGGGTGATTCAGTATCTGAGGAGGCAGGAGTCCTTTGGCATGCAGGAGTCCTTTGGCATGCTTTGTGTAGCCTCAAACTGTTGATCAAGTAGTGATGTTTCTAGTCCTGAGGATGGTACTCTGTTCTCTATTTGCTGTGGCCTCTTGGAGCAGTGGATGGCAAGACATTCCCTGTTGGAGCTGCAGCTCCGTGCTGCACAGCTGCTCTGTGCCTCATTTTCTGGGAGGTTGATCCTGACCAGGGTGGCTGCATAGCTCTGCTGTGGGTGCTTCCCAAGGGGAAATGATGAGGGAGTAGCTGTGACTTTGGGTGCTGTGTGCAGGGCTGCTCTGGCAGTCTGTTAATCACAGAACCACAGAATGGTTTGGATTGGAAGGGACATTTAAACATCATCTTGTTATAAATGAAATCGAGATCAAAAATTATTAACAATTTATTAAAACAATCCCCTAACCAATTAAAAAAGCCTCAATAAAAGCGATTCAGCACCAGTGCGGGTGGTAGGGAGACAGCCTCCAGAGACTTGTCTGCCCTATCCACACAGCACAGTCTTCAGGGTCCGGTTTTTATAGGGTTTTTTGTGTCCTCAGGCAAGTCCATTGTATGTTCCAATTCAGTGTTCATATGTAAGTCCGATTTGCCTCCCTCTGTTCATGTTGTGAAAGAATTTCCTGGCAGAGCCTGAGCCGGTGTATAGAGTTCCTGTCTGGTTCGTAGCTCCAGATTCGTATCAGGTGTTGATGGCCTGTAGGAGGCGGTGATTATGAACCATCTCCTGCTTCGGCCACATCTTTTCGGTTGCAAATGGTCCTCGGCTAGGGTTATTGTTCCAAGAAGAATGGATCTGATAAGGGAGTTTCTGCCCAGGACGTTCCTATGCTTTCTTGGGGAATCGCAATCAGGGTTACAAATTTCTTAAATCATTTTACACAACATGCTTTTAATACTCGAATTTTCTAAACCATATATTTCATATATCACAATCTCATCCTACCCCAAATGGCCATGTAATGGCAGTGTTTCTGCCAGTGCAGGAGCACCTTCGGATGGGTGTTGTCTTGATGTGTACCAAACTGTTCACTTATCAATCCATTATCTCCCCAGGATCACGACTTCTTCCAGCATGTGGAAATGCACTTACGGTCTGAGCACCCTCCTCTCTGTGGGCGCGACCATCTCAGTTTCCGCTCCTACTACTTCCCGGTGAAGGTAAGTCCTGAGCACGTGGGATCACCTGGTCACGGGGGTGCAGAGGGTTGCTTTGGGGCACAGAGCTGCCTTGAGGCTGGCAGAAACGAGGCAAGGTTATTATTGTCTTGACCCAAGGCAAGGGTGCTGTTCAGTGGGGAGAACTGAGCTACTGTCAGTAATGACTTGTGTAGTGCCTGTGGCAGCTGGCTCTTGAGCAGCACTCTGTTAGGAGAACGGTACTTAGCACTTAATCCATATCTGTTTTGGTTTCTTAACTCTTGTAATGACCCTCCTGAGGGTTGGTCCTAAGACCCAAGCCCAGAGGTGCTGTAGCTGCACTTCTCACAGCATCTCCATTTTCCACCAGGAGAAGCAGCATTACATAGCTGTTGGTGTGGCTGGGTCAAACTGAGTGCTGCCCTGGGTTATGTTTTTTCCACCACCACTGAAAGGGAAATCTAAGTTCAGAAACAGCTGTTCCTGCCTATTTCTGCTTTTGAGGAACTGTTAAAAGCTAAATGAACTAATAGTTAAATTTAGTTAAAAGCTAATAGTGAACTAAATGCTCTGACCAGGCAGATCCCAGTGGTAGCTACTACCAGAGTAATGAGTGTGGAGTCAGCTAGAACACTGTCTCAGCAGATGGAGCTTTCTAGGTGCACAGGGTGATGGTCTCGATGAGCTTGAGGCTGATTTGCGGCATACACAGCCTCAAAGATTGCTCCCATTTGATTGAAGCTACCCTTGTCATCACTCAGCTTCTCCCAGCCTTCCCAGTGCAGGGCTCAGACCCAGGCAGATCTCTCTTCCTTTCCCTTTTGTGATTCTTCAGCTGCACCCAGGCCTTTTGGGTTTCTGTTTCGTTAATCAAGCTGGCCAGTAATTAATGTGATGCTAACTGCTGCTATTCAGGAGATGAGGTCACCAAGCATGGTCTTGTTTCCAGGACAGGATTAAGAAACTCCTGGGAACAAACCCTTTGTGGCCATTTTCCCCTGTTTAGGCAGGGTTCAGTGCCTCTGTGTGGTTTCGATTCAGTTCTCTCCTCTTTGCTCCTCCAGAACGTGATTGATGGGGACCTGTGTGAGCAGTTCAACTCCATGGAGCCCAACAAACAGAAGAATGTGGCCGAGGAGCTGGACCGGACCCCACCCGAGGTGTCCAAGAAGCTGGAAGACATCCGCACGCGCTACGCTTTCTGAGTGGCAGCTGGCAGGGGCAGAAATGCTGGTGGCTCCTCTGGGTGTTCTTCCAGGCACCACTGGGAGGAGGAACGTGTGCTTTTCCCCCCCCCTTTTCAAATATTGGTTTGGTCCTCTTGGTATATGTTTTGAAGTGACGTGACTCCAGTAAATACCGTATCAGCTATCAGGTTTCCCAACACATCCCGCTGCCTATGTGAAGGCTCCTGACATTCCGGCTTCTGACCAGAGCAGTTCTCTCTTGGGAAGACCCAAGGCAGGACGCCAGCTGACCCTCAGCCCCATCTCCTTGTCCCCCCTTTCGGATGGGGGAGTTCCAGGGTGTCTTGCTGAAAGTTCTGTAGGGCAAATCCAGCTGAGTCTTTGTTGGGCCAAGTGGGGTTTGTAATTTCCCAGTGTTTTAGAAAAGGAAAGGAAAGAGCTGTGGCATGATTCAGGATTAGCAGGCTCCTCTTCTAGTAGCTGGTGGTGAGCTGCTCTGGGCTTATACTAGTCCAGGGAGCAGCCAATGGGAAGCTGGCTGTGTGGAGGGTGTAACTGTCACACTTGTCTTGAATGTTTTCTTCTGAATTGCAAGGGGGTTTTTTGGACTCACCATTTCTGACTGTTTTCCCTGTAAATAGAGTTTTGTACAATGTTGACTCTCTTGGGGGTGGGGAAGATCGAGGCCTGAGTCTGGGACTTGATTTGTTTCATAATAACTTTGGCAAGAGAGTGTCTCCAAGCTGTGACTGTGAGCAGCACATGAAGAATAAAAGCCTGTTTTTTCATTACCCTGGCGCTCTTCTCCTTCGTGGCAGCTGCTGCTGACCTGAGCAGGAGGGGAGGAGGAGGAATACAGAAATGTGCACACCCTGAGCCCCTGTGCTCCTGCAGGCCCCTCACTGTCCCCCTGCCCTGCCTGGAGCTGGTCCCCTGCTGCTTGATCTGCCCTGAGACACACACAAAGCAGGCTGTGGAGAGTGGGAAGAGTCATTTCTGCAGCTGTTCCAGAGCATGGCTGCACATTGGGGGTCCTGTGTTGCCCAGTGTAGCAGTTGCAGCTCTGGGAGGAGCAGCTGGCTGCCACAAGGGCTCGGGAATGGTCTGTGTCCCAGAGGTTTGGTAGCTGGGTGCAGAGGCTCCCAGTCAGTGCACCCACACAAGTGCTTTCTGGCTGTGCTGGGTTGCCTCCTGCTTACTCCTGCTGGTGGGGACTGTCTAAGGGCCTGTGACATCCCAGTAAGGATGCTGCTCCCCACTTGGGGCTTGGAGAGACAGGTGGTCCTTGATGCCTGTGCACCCTTTGAACAGCTTTCACATTCTCTGGTGCATGTACTGTGTGGGGTGAGGGCAAACACACCCTCCTGCCTTGTCCTTTGCACCCTCTCCCCTCCTGCCTTGTCTCGACCTCGCAGGCCTGCATGGCAGGGGCTTACAACGCAGGGCTGCACCCTTTGGCTCTGACATGGTACGTGGAGCCCCACCCGTACTCTGATGGCAGAGCAAAGGGCTTTGTTCTCCCTTCCCCTGCCTGAGTGGAGGCGGCTGTGTCAAGGGAGGAGCTAAGGGGAGCTGAGCTTTTTGGGGTCCAACTTCTGGCTTGATGTGGACTTCAAAGTGGACTTCCCTGTGCTCCCTGTCCCTTGTCCTTGAGGGAGTGATACTTCAGATCAGAGAGCACTTCCAGCAGAGCTCCAGTGACACCTGGTATTTGTCATGCTGGTATCCTGAAAGTGAAAGTGGGGGAGAGGGCATCTTGAGATATTCCCAAACTGGTTCCAAGCACAAGGGTTTACTTCCTTGGCTGTGCCTGGTGAATAACCTGCCAGTAAAAGGCAAAGCTTGGGAGGGATCCATTCCCAGCCATAAGGAGCTGGGGGCTTGTGGGGAGCTGCCTGAGACCCCAGCTCCCCTTCCCTGGGACAATTAAAGTTTCTCTGTGAGGCTTCCCCCCTGCAGCCACAGGCAACCGAGGTGCTGCTGCCGTGTGGGAGCAGAACTCCTGGGGCTGTGCACTGGAAGCTGTTTGCCTTGGGCTCATCCCAGCGCTGATTTGCAGCCAGCGAGAGCAAACCACCCCCAGCACAGCGCTGCACAGTTCCGCACTTTCTCTTCTCTTCCTCGCCCCATCCCGGCTGCCAGGCTGATGAATACGTGGGCAGGGAATGCTATTAAATGGCTTCCTCCAGCGACTGCAGCAGCTGCGGGCAAAATCCCTGCGGACACCTGAGTGAGGAGCTGGAGCAGCTCCTTCCCTGCTTAGAGCTGAGCATCTTGTCCCCAGCAACTGCTGGGAGTGAGGCAAGGGCCGTGCCCAGGACTGGCCAGGACCAGGGAAAGCTTGGCAGGAGCACGGCAGTGGCCCTGACTCCATGCCAGGGGAATCCCAGTGTGCTCTCACAGGCAGAATTGCATTCCTTCCCACGCGTTTCCCTGGGAGCACTGACCCACTCTTTGATAGCCAATGTTTCCTGCTGACCCTTTGGATGCTCAGCAGCCCTGAGCACAGAAACGGTGGCACTTCCAAGGGGCTCTTCAGCATGATGTGGGGGAGGACAATGTCCCATGTCCCATGTCCCCTGCTCCTGGCAGGAACTCAGCCCTGAAGCATCCTGAGGGAATGATGTGGACTTGGGCCAGAGGGAGCAGAGTCCTGCTGGCCTGGAGCCAGCCAAGAATACCTCAGCCCCTCTGAGATTAGTGCTGCAGTGCAGCCCTCCCTGGGGTGCATGCTGGGAAGGCACTGGGCTGACTCCCACTTCAATTGCCCCAAAAAGTGCCCATGGGTACTCAGCCCAGTAAGTACCCTGGGACACTTGGCCAGCAAAGCCCTGCACCCTGGGGCTGCCACTGCTGGCAGAGCAGAGCACAGTGGGAAACCTAGGGCTGTGCAGAGTGGTTGGCTGGGCACCTCAGGGGCCATGTGGGCTCCTGACTGGGTTGGGTGAGCACCGTGCAGGGATGGCTCAGCACCCTGAGGAGTGGAGGAGGCATGCACCCTGCTGGGGCAGCAAAGCACCCCGAGGAGCAGGGAGGGACCCAGCAGGATGAGCCAAGCAGCCTGGGGACGCTCAGTTGGATGAGCTGAGCACATTGGGAGTACCTGGCCGAGTGAAACTTACCAGCTGAGCATCCCAGAACCCCCAGCTTGGGCTCGCTGAGTACCCCTGGGGACACCTGCCTGGAAAAGCAAAGCCCTCAGAAGAACAGGGAGATATTCGCGAGGGTTAAGCCAAGCACCCTGGAGACACTCAGCTGGCTGAGTCAAGTACCCTGAGGACACCCAGTTGGGGCAGCAAAGCACCCCGATGAGCAG
>VXBB01002841.1:362774-381443 GCA_013399915.1 Illadopsis cleaveri | reverse complement strand
CACCACTCAGCCCTAGTCAGAAGTGCCCCCCAGCATTTTTAATTTATTTTTTTGAAATGAAAACAAACAAAAAAGGGTTTTTTAAACATAGCCCCATCCTGCTCCCAGGGAGGGTGGAGGCAATATCCTCTTCCTGGGTTAGGAAATGGGATCAAGGAGCTGGGGGACATTTTAGTTCCACTGGTGTCAACCCCACTGGGTCCAGCAGAAATCCAGGCTGGGCATGGGGTGGGGGGGGCAGGGACAACATGATGCCTGAAATGGGTGGCGATGCCCGTTGTGGGGCCAATGGTACCTGGCGAGGGGCAGTGACTCCTGGTCTGTGTCACCCGACAAGGGGTTCCGGCACCTGGAGATGGATACAGGGCTGATACGGAGCCAGGATCCCTAGTATGGGCTCCAATGCCCAGTGCAGGGCCCCGATGCACACTATGGGGTTGATGTGGGGCTCTGGCACCCAGTGGGACACCTCGATGCCCGACATGGTGCTCTGATATCCAGTGAAGGATAACACGGCAGATATAGCGCTGCAACACCCAGAATGGGGCTCCAATAGCCAGTGATGGATCTGGGGATGATGTGGGGCTGCAATCCCCAGGATGGAGCTCCG
Source organism: Illadopsis cleaveri (assembly GCA_013399915.1). Taxonomy (NCBI): domain Eukaryota; kingdom Metazoa; phylum Chordata; class Aves; order Passeriformes; family Timaliidae; genus Illadopsis; species Illadopsis cleaveri. Next base: position 380,833 of record VXBB01002841.1, on the reverse strand, counting down.
ATATCCAACGGTGGTCATAGAGATGATGGGGGGCTGTGATCTCCAGGGCTCCGATGCCCAACACAGAGCTCCGATGCCCAGTAAGTGGCTGATGTGGGGCTCTGGCAACCCGTGCCGAGCTCCGGCAGCCGATGTGGGACCCCGACACTCGCTGTGAGGCTGATGTTCGGGCTCCGATACCCGATGCAGGGTTCCAATCCCCATCTCGCGGCTGGGCAGCAGAGCCTCGGTACCCATCGCGCGACCGGCACCGGCGGCAGCAGCGCGGGGGCTGCCTGGGGAAGCCGAGTGATGGGGGAATGGTGCGGGGGGAGCGCTGTCACGACAGCAAAACCGGGGTGCGGGGGGGGNTCGGGGTCAGCCCTAGGGATGCTCCGGGAGCCGCTGCGGGGAACCCAGAGGACGCGCAGGGATGACGGAGCGGGGGCAGCCCCGGTGGTTCTCGGGGATGCTCTTGCGAGGGGGATCGGGGAGCAACACCGGGTGCCCCAGCATTATAGCGGAGGGAAACCCGAGGGATACCTGGAGATGCGGCACTGGTGGGAGCAGCGCCGGCGTTTGCTCCTGTGGCGGCGTAGGAACCCCCAGGGATTATCTTGGGGTGCTGGGTGAGGAGCACGAAAGCCCCAGGGAGTTTGTGAGGACATTGCACTTGGGGATGCCATGGGATGCCCGTGGGCAGTCCCAGACCTCTGGAGGCGCCAGGGGGATGCTGCCTCTCCCCAAAGGGTGTTTGACCCCCATTACCTTCCTGACCCTCCAAGATGTGCTGGAGGGTGAAATCCCTCCGCAGTAGTTACACGACAGCTCTGAAATGTGCACTCGATTATCGTGGAGCCATGGGAAATGCATGGCCTGTCAGCAGACAAAGCCTTCCCACAGCCGTCCCAAGGCCCCAGTCCCAGCCTCCCAGGACCTGGGGGTGCCAGGCTGAGCCCCAACAAACCTCCCTACCCCTTGCACTGCAATGACGCTCAGTTGGGGCAAGGGTTTCAGCCTAAGCCACCTATTCCCCCTCCTTCCAGAAAAGTAGTCTTGATCCTATGCTGATGATGCCCACAGTGCTCTGGACGGTGTTGGTCAAGAGCCACCCATAAGGAAACAATTATGGCTCAGCACTCCAGCAGCTGGCTGGAATTTCTCTCCATAAACCCAGTCCCACAGTGTAGAAAGAGGCTGCTCAGCAGCAATGAGCTCGGCAGGAGTGAGGCAGAGCCCACCCAGCCCACGCTGACAATGACCCAGGGGTCCAGCAATGGGTAACCCCCAGCACCCTGAGAAACTGGGCAGCTTGAGAAGCCACTGCTCGAACATCCTGGAGGGCTGGCTGTTAAAATTAACCCGCCGTGACTGGGTCTGGAAAGCCCTTTCCCGGGAATGACAGGAATGTCTTTATCCTGGCCAAAGCAGCGCCGGTATGGGGCTGTTTGGGGAACCCACTGCCAGAGACAGTCTTCCCTGTAAACAGGCCAGAAGCCATAAAAACTCCACGAATTCCTCCAGTCCCCCTTTTCCTGAGATCAAGTGAGGGCCTGAAACGTGGAGGGGATGCAATGGTGTCCCCCAAACCACAGCAGCCTGGCACATCCCTGGGTTCCTCGGTGCCACAGGACAGGATGAAGGGAACACTGGCGGCTGCTCAGAGCCAGGAAAATGCCTGTCACTGTGCTGCGGTTTCGTGACCATGGCCTGGAAGAATTTCAGTGGCGTTTTTTTTCCTGCTGGGAAGAAGAGCAAGCAGAGAAGTCCGGCTTGCTGGTGAGCCAACGTGGCAGGGTGGGGCCAGCCCAGGGCACAGGGTCAAGCAAGATGCTCCATGCCATCCCCTGCCCTTGCTGGTTTTTGGCTTCACTTGGGAACAAAACTATGATGGGATGCCCAGCAACAAGGAATGGGCTGTTCTGCATTGCTTGTTTATTTTATCATGGGAAGCTTAATGCAGGAACAAGGAATGGAGTCTGGGGTTAGGTCCACTGGTCCCTGTGTCCCCCGGTGCCGGCTGGGAGTTGAAACTGTGCAGTTGTCCCTGCCAAGAGCCGGGGACTCAGAGTGGATGTGTGAATGCAGGGAGGGGGCCGAGTGTCAGGCACAGGAGTGTCTCCCCAAGTGAGATGCCACTGGTCACCTCCAGCAGGGCCTCGGAACCAGAGGGTGGATGTCAGGGTGGTGAGAGGTGGCTGGCAGCCCCGCGTGCTTGTTTTCCAGGGCAGAAGGCCAGGGGTTGCTCCCGTCTTCCCTTCCCCTCCTCCGGTGCTGCTGGCAGCAGGCTGGGTGCTCAGCTGACTGTCACGGGGAAGGCATTAGCAAAGCAAAGGGGAGTTTCCTCATCCCATTGCAAGAGAAGACGAGGTGCTTTACCCTGGCCCTTTCCTCGGGCAACCCTTCCCCATGTCCCCCCAGCACCCACAGGAGAGGCTGGGCACAGCCTGAGGGTCTCCCCTCGTCCACACGCACAGTGGGGGGGAAAACCAGCCCTGCGTTGAACGCTTGCCCATCTCCATTAAACCCACCAGATCCTCTGGTGGCCAGCAACCGGTGTGCCTGTTCCCTGGTCTGTGTCCCCTGGTCCCTGCCCCAGCAACTGTGCACACCCACGGCAGCTGCAGGGGTGCTCAGAGGACCACCCGCCGGTCCAGCTGCTCTGCCCGCCCGGCTCGCTGCTGTCTTGCTTCCAGGTGCTTGTTTTGGACCTTCTCAAAGTGCTGCAGCAGCTCTGTGTAGTCGATGTTGGAGGCTGCTGTTCTCTTGAAGCCGGTGCTGGGCTTGGTGTTGTCCCTGCAGGGTGGGAAGAAGAGTGTGAGGGTGCAAAAGGGATGGGGATGTTTGGTACTGTGAGCATCCAGCACTGGCAGCAGCACCAAAAGCTTGTCCTGAAGAAGCTGAGCTCAGCAAATCCTAGTCATGCTGGTGCCTCATAAAATACCCCCAAAGACATATTTTCTTTCTTTAAAGGTGTGAGACAGAGTCAAAGACAAGGGAGGGGACAAGGGAAATCTGCATCTTCGCCCCACATGGGAGGTTTAATTCCTCTGACACATACTCCCCTCTATCCCAACCCACTGCAGTCAAAAGCAGTGAGATAAGGATGCCAGGGCCATGTGCCTCAGTTTCCATGTCTGTTTTTTTTTGAGCAAGCAAAAAACATCCAGTGGCAGCAGGGACAATCCCCAGGGATAAGCACCCATGGCTGGGGCCTCCAAATGCAGGCTCCATAGGGTTCTAGCCATGAATACTCATCCCTGTGCTGTCCTCATGCAAGGAAGGAGAAGACACCAGGCATAGGATGCCCACGGGAAGATGGCAGGCAGCTCTGGTGGCCCTGGTATGTCCCTGGGGAGGGGGCAGCTGGGACTGGCCAGTTATGAAAGCCGGCTTCGGTGTTTGAAGGAATGTAGGTCAGAGTTAATCAGATGCTCAGGCTGTCTGACAGCTCGAAAAACCCCCACTGCCAGGGTTAGTGGGGAGAAAAAAGGAGGGGGAAGCACATGCAGCCCCTTCTCCGCCCCCCCAATTAAATATCAGTGCTGGGATGTGGTAGGAGCTCAGCGCCAGAGGCCATGAGGGATAAAAGCCATCCCAGGGAAGCAGTTAAAAGCCAAGGAGCGACAACAGCAGCGGGGGGTTAATTCAGAAACCTGCCCATCCTGGGCTCTTTTTGTTCCCAGGGCTTTGCCAAGGCAGAGCCAGCTTTATCATCAAGCCCCCCCACTACTTATTAGCCAAGGGTTGGAAAGCAAATCCCACTGGCAATACCCCTGGGCAGGGAGCATGAGGATCTCAGCCGGTCCCCAGGGAGATGCCGCCCTTGCACATCTCACGGATCCCCAAAGGCCAGGAGTGGGAATGGAGCAGCCATCCGGAGGCATTAGCAGGGTGCCAGGCTCCTTTTGGGTGCTGTGAAGGCTGTCCAGGCTGCAGGGGGGATGCTTTGGGAGCCCCCCCCAGCTGCTGGAGTCTTTCTCCATAAACCTCCTTCCCAGCTCTGCTCGTTTCCATAGCGACCCCACAAGTGAAATTTTCCATCCCTGATGCCAAATGCCTGTGGATGAGGCACAGCCCTCCCAGGGTTACCAAATATAGACACAAAAAACCCCCCGAGCCAACACGCCTGGCCATGGGGACAAGGAGCAGCCACAGCCGCAGTGGAGCTGGGGGGTGAAAGCCAGAGCATGGGGCTGAGCCTGGGCTTGGGGCTGAGCCTGGAATGGCAGGGATGCTCAGCTGTGGGGGAACAGCTGATCCAGCCTCGATGCTGATGCCGGCCCGGCCCCCTAGCACTTACGTGGTCTGCATGAGCTCTGGGTTGGGCACACACTGGAGGCGGTGGGAGAGGAGCTGGAAGGCGCTGCTCTGGGGCAGCAGCATCAGCAGGCCATAGAGAGCCTTGATCAGGTAGGGGTTGTTCTTCACATCCAGCAGCTGCAGGCGGAGATCTGGAAGAGGACAGAAGAGGAGGGGAAGGCAGGGAAAATGCCTTTCATCTCCAGCTGCAATAGTCCCCCTCTGATAGTCCTGGAGAGGCTCTAAGCCTCTGCCAGTCAATCAAGGGGCACTTGATGGCATCCCTCTCTCCCTTCATTAACCCATCCACCTTGGTGTCCCACGTTGCCTGGAAGTCCCTCTCCTTGACCAGCCCCCCTGGGGGCAAGTGGCTCCCCAGTCTGCCACTCCTGACACCACTCACCCCTAAGACTGTTCATGCTGTCTGACTGAGAACACACATGGAACACAGGATTGCTCCTCAGCTTCTGCAGATTTAGCAGAAATACTCACTCTGGAGCATCCCATCCTGAGGGCTGGGTGACACCCTCCAGGGACTCTCTGGAGCAGAAGGAATCCCCTCTGCTTGGTTCTGAGGGTTAATTGGGCCTCAATTCTGCTCAGTAGAGGCAAAACCACCTTCTGGCTTCATCCCTCGCTGTGCTCATGGCAGAAGAGTCTTCTGGAGCCTTAAATACAACTGAAGGGGCAGCCCAGGAGATAGGCAAGGTCTGTGTCTCAGCATCTCACCTCCTGGTTGTCACTTGTACCTCTGGTGTCTCTCAGTGAAGGGAGCCATCACCAGGGATGCCACTTTATTGGGGACACATCTATCCCCTACCCTGAGATGTGCAGACTAAGGTGAGTGGGCTGGGAAACCCTCAATGAATAATTTTGGGGCATGCAAAACTACCACAAACACGTGGGTGCCTCACACACTGGGACAGCCATTCTGGGGATATGGGATAGGGTCTACAGGAGGGAGCATGACTGAGGGTCTCTACTGCCCAGCTGCTCTAAACCTCTTCCCTTCAATTTTCCCCAGTATCGCCCTGGACCTATATAGGTGCACCCCAAAGTCCTTTCCAGGACATTTCCCAACAACTTCAGTGCCCTGCTACACCTTCAATAAGAAGCCCAGCAAACTGACATTCTAAGAAATCCCCCCACAGCCACAGGTCACCCTGCCACATCCCCTGCCACAATCCTGGCTCCCACTGTCACACTCCTGAGCTCCTGCTCAGGCACTGCTGCATTACCCAATGGGGGACTCACACAGCTCGATACTCGAGAAAACATCAGCTAGTTTTTAAGGGCTTAATTATTCATTTCTAGGAAAAAAACTCCAACTTTTTTCTTACTAAGGGCCCCAGCAGCACCCACAATGCCACCCTGTGCATCTGACAGTGGCACAGAGGGTTCCCTGCATCTGACGCCCTCCTCGTGCACCCCTGGAGATGCTCAATGTGATCCAGGCCCCCTCCCCCCACCCCTTCCTCCATCCCTTTTGTTGGATGCCAGTGCTGCTCACTCCTTTAACCTATATCTGGGGGGGCAACGCTGCCCCCCCGTGCTGCCAGCGTGCCCTTTTCCCGGCGGGCACCTCCAGCGCTGGGCAAACCTCCCGGCAAGAAGTCTCATAACTTCTGCTCTATTTATTCGTGCGGCGGCTGCCGCCCGCGATGGAGGCGCGGGGAGGGGGAGCACCGCCCCTTCCCCACCCGGGGTTTCCTCCTTACACGTGAATATGGGGCACTCGATGAGCTGCACCAGCTTGTCCACCTCGGTGAGGAAATCCACGGTGACCTCCAGATCCCCGCTGGATGTGGCTGTTAAGGATGTTACCTTGGGAAAAGGTGGCCGGGCAGCAGCAGATGGCTGGCGCGGGTGATGCCTGGTGCGGACCCCGGCTTTGCCAAAGCCTCCCTGCATCCACAGCTCCCGTGGGATGCGTGCGGGCAGGGAACAGGCAGGGCTTGCACGCAGGCAGGGCTGAAAGGTCTGTAGGGTGGCCAAGGGATGACGGAGGGAGACAGATGAGCAGGCAGGTAGAGGGGAAGGGGCAGGCTGCCCAAAAAGCTGAGAACAGGCAGGATGACTGTTCAAGGGAGGACACTTGCTTTTACCCTCCTGGCCCACGGGGATGGTATGTTACCCAGAAGGAATGCCGGTGTGCACTGGGAAAGGAAGTTGAGCGTGTTATTGAGCTTCTTCGTTTGGAAAACTACTCAGGGAGGCTTGGGGTTTGCTGGCACACGAAAATAATCATTCTGCTGCAGGCAGATGGTGAGCTCATCAGGCATTGTGCCGTGCTGGGCACTGCCTGCTCCTCACCAGGCCAGGAGGCCAAAACTTTCATCTTCCTGAGAGGAAGAGGATGTTGAGGAGCCTCCCCTCCTGGTCAGGGGAAGGTCAAGGCTCAGACAGTGCATGTCTTCCTCTCTTTTCACCACAAAGAAATGGATGACACCAGGGGAAGGGAGCTGGCGCATACCCAGCACAGGCTGCCCTGCCCTGGTAATGATGGGCTGCAGGCAGGAGGCTGGGCTGGCCTGTGGGGTGACCTTGGTTGCCACAGAGGGACCAAGGGCCAGCTCAGGCCCCACCCTGGCAGAAAATCCCCAAAGGATACAATTTCTGGATGAGGTCGTAGGCATGCTTATAGTTCTGGGTAAGGAAGCAGAGGGACACAGTCGTCACGGGGTTGTGACACCAGGACCGGTACAGGCAGCAGAAGAGGTTACGGCTTTCCTGGGGAAAGAGAGAACCATTGGGGTTTGGTCACCACTGAGAGCATGGACATGGCATGGAGAGCCTCAGGTACCCAACAATAACCTGCCAGGCTGGCAAGAGCCACCAAAACACGAAGGGACATTTCTGGACCTACCAAGTCCACCAGGCACTGGCATGAGCCTCAGCCTCAGGAGATGGAGATCAGGTGGGCTTTGGGGTGACATGATGAGATGGCCCTCAGGGCTGCTGCGTCCACCACAGGATATGGGGCTGGAGGACAATGCTGTCTCACCCAAGGGGACACCCCTGCATCACTGGTTTTCAGCAGGAGAAGGAGGAAGAGAAATCTTCCTCCTCTCCTTCCTTGGATGTCACTGGTGCTGGTGGCAGCTGCTCAGCAAATCCTGTGGGCATGTTCCTGGGAGGGACAATTGAGGGACTGCAGGACTCTCCTTCTGCTGTCACCTGTCCCATGGCCCATGAGGAGGCAGATGGAGGGAGGCAGCAGCTGCTTGAGGGCTCAGTAAGTCTATTCCCATTTCAGGGAGAAAAACAAGAGTTGGGCAGAGTCGGGCACATGCTCCAAGCCCATCCTCAGCTCCTGAAGGGTGGATGAACAAAGAAGCAGCCCGAGCTCCAACCCTGGGACCTACCAGGCAGGGACTGAGCAGCAAGACACACTCCCAGGTGGCTGCCAGGTCCCCACCACCCCCATTATGTCCCCTCCAGCTGCTCCTGCTGCCCATACCGGGGTCTTCAGGTCCTTTAGTTGGTTTCTCAGCTGGAAGAGCTCGGAAGATGTCAGCAGGATGGTATTGAGGGTGTGGACCATGGTAGAGGCGAATTTGAGGTCCTCCTCCCTAAGCAGTATATCTGCCATGGAGTGAAAGATGTTCTCTGCATTCAGAAGGAGACAAAGCTGCCTGTGTATCACAGAGGAGAGAAACCAGGGGGGAAGGAAGGTTAATGAGCACCATCAAGACTGATGTGAGCCCACTTCTCCAGAGAGGACTAGGGAGGAGATCTGGGTGCATCAGAGGTTGAGTGAGTGTGGTGGCACCAGAAGGAAGATGCTGTGGGGCAATACCAGGCTCTGCATTTGGAGGACACAGTTATTTACACCAAGACAAGAACTGAAAACCAAGACATGCCCCTGGCCATACTACTTTGGATTCTCCTGGTCATATTGCTTTGGGACGTTTCTGGGACCCACTGCTATGGCTTGTGCCACCTCAACCCTTCCCATGACCTTCCTCAGAAGGTTTTGGTGTCACTTTCCAGCCTGACCACTGTAGTGAGTGTGCAGCAGCACCATTGCAGATGGCATGTGATGGCCCAGTCAGACCAGCATCCTACTGACACTGGGGAACACCCCAGTGAGTGTGGCTAGGGGGGTGAAGCCATTCCTCCCGGCATTGTGCAACCCAGCAGCCCTGGAGCCAGAGGCTGCTCTTTGAACTCCTCCATGCTCCAGCTGCCATGAGATCCAGTGCTGAGTGCCTGCAGAGATCCAGCTGGTGAAGCTGGAAGATGTCTCTGCTCCACTGGATATCCTGCCAGCAATGCTCTCCCCAAAACAGTATAACCAGCACTGCGGCCCATGCTGATCTGCCTTGCTGGGTCACAGCAGGAATGTCCTGCTTAACCAACCTTGAGGCATTCCCAAGATTATCAACATTTTTTACTCCAGAAACAAACAAAAAAAAACCCACCAGATTTTTTTTTCTCCCACATTTGTTTGGATTTGGGCATTTCCTGTTTTTCTCCAGGCTCCTGCCTTCCTGGGCAGTTTGTCTGAGGACACCTGAAATGCTGCCCAGTGCCAGCTCAGATCCCCAGTGTGGGGATTGGAGAGACACAGGGAAGCCCACCTGGCTCCCCAGCATCCTAGCTTCTCCTAAAACTGGGATGCTCCCTGGCTCACAACATTTCCCCACGGCCTGATAGGGAACCCTGGCACCAAGGCATCCCCCAGAGCAACTCTGCTTTCCCCCAGCTCCTACCAAGCACAGTTAAACCAGATAATCTTAGCTGGATTCAAATTTCCCCCTGGAGGCATCTCTGAGAGGATTAAGAGGCAAAACAAGGAGCAACTGCTTGGGCTGCTGGGTGGGAGGTGTTCACTAGCTGCCTGGTTTGGCCGGGAGACAGGAGGTGCACCTGAACCTCCCCTGCCTGAAAGTCATGTTTTCACCTCCTGGGGTAAGGAGGAGCAAGGATGTGAATTTCCAGCCCCTGTTCCTCTGAGGACAGACCAGAAGAAGACTACTTGGATATAGTTACACTCCAAAGACCATACCCTAAAGTCTGGTGGTTTACGGATGCAGGAGGAGAATGAAGAAACAAATCTTTCCTCCTCAGCACGGGGAGGAAGAAACCCCCCATCTTCCTCCCACCTCTTCGTCCTGCCAAATAATCCCTTCCCTCCTCACCCAGCGCTGGCTGCTCTCCATGGGCAGCTCCCGCATCCCGCGTGGCTGCTGCCGGACAATGAGATGCTCTGTGCGGGATTTTATGTAACCCAGCCCGGCGATCGCCCTGGACCCCGCTAAAATGGAACGGGCTGTGATAAATAAGCTCATTTATCCCAATTATTCTTACGTAACCGGCTGCATTCATGGGGATGAAAACGCTTCCCTGATTTCTCGCTGCTTGGACGCGGGCTGGCTGGAGGAGGGAGAGCGGTGGGAAAGTGAGGCATGGAGGGAGGAAAGGGGAAGGCAGAGGCTTTTAGTCCAGCCTGATGGAGCCAAAAGCAAATCAATAGCTCAGCATTGCAGCCAGGATCCAGTCACTGCCAGCTGCAGCAAAGCAAGCCCAGCCTGGGCAGAACTAAGCCCAGCCCAGGAGTAAGGTGGCTCCATGCTACCCTTCTCCAGCAAGGGTGGGGATAACTGGATGCCCCATCCTTGTCAAGCTTCCTCCAGCAGCCGTGGTGGGAACTTGAACCATGAAGTGGGATGGTTTCATGTGCCCAAACAAGAAATGGGTTCTCCAGGGACAAACACTGGGATAGTTTCAGTCTCAACAGTGAAATGGTCCTTGTGCCAGTACAGCTGGGACTGGCTGCAATGCTCATGGCTGGTGGGAAGCTGGTGTTTTACACCTTTCAGGCAAGAAGACTATAGCAAGAGCTTAAACAAAAGAAACAGTGCCTGGAAGCACTGAGGGCAATTCAGTGATCTCCAAGGCTCCCCCATGACAAAAAGGATACCTTTCAGGTTCTCCCTCCGCTGGTCCTCCATGGAAAAGGAAGGCTCTCCCTTTCCACAAATAGGAGCTCTGCCATTTGGCTGGTGAACGCTGTGCTCACAGTGAGCAGGGGGCTGAATGTGAGCTGCTTTCTAATTTCAGAGCTGGTTTTGATTAGTGGGGAAGGGCTGGGATTCTCCCCCCTCCTTTCAGTGGCATTGGGGAACTGGAAACTATTGGGGTGTCACAGAAGTAGCTGTGTGGAGATTATCCCTCTGCTTCAAAGCTGTGTCACCTTACGGGGATGCTGTCCCACTTGGGTACCAGCCCTTCCAGCTGCTCCCAGGTTCTCTGGGATCCACCAGCACAATGAGTTTGCCAGTGCACAGCATCCTCCTATAGCACTGGCAGAGACATCAAACTCCCCTCCATGAAATCCCTTGGTCGGCATATCCCAAAAGCAGTTCCCAAAGGAGGGAACAACTGGCTGGTCCTGCAGCTGCTGGCCTCCGTGACAGGAGCCAGCAGCTGAGGCCAACTGCCAGCACTAGGCGGCTGCTGGTGGGGTGGGAAGGTCCCTAGGAGCCCATTCCCTGGGAGGCTTTGATGGCATGAGGGGAACGCCAGGCTGGCTGGGAGGAGGCAGGGAAAGGAGCTAAACAGAGGACAGGTGGCTTCAGCTGAGATGCCAGTGGAGTGGCTGTGGAAGGGAACAGGGCAGAGGGGACAGAGAGTGGGAGCCATACCCCTTATATGTACACACCATAAATATATTCTGGATATATACATCCTATAAATATATGTATATATATACACACACACCCCTTAAATATATATATCTCCCCAAATATACATTATATGATGATGGAAGGAACCGACTAATCCCCCTGAAGCATCATTCCAGCAAGATGCCTCTCCCTAGAGCTCTCCCTGCATCCCTGTGGGTGATGTGCATCCCCTTGCCCATGGGGACCCAGAGAGTCCCCAAGGATCTCCTGGCATGGAGGAAGAGGGCAAGAAGTGTCCCCAGGGAGGCAGGAGCTCCAGAGCATCATGACACATACTGGTTATATTACACAGCCGGCAGCGCAGGCACATGGCGATAATGAAATGTGGTATTCAGGCCATTAAAATTTAACTCCTTAAATTAAAAGGGTTATTCAAGTCTTTTCCAATGGAGCCAAGGAATGTGGCTGCAGGCAGATGGAAGGCAGCATCCACCTGAAGTGGAAGATGGGGGACACCTCCCAAGGGACCCAGCAAAGGCCAGAGGCCCTCCCAAAGGCCACCTCCAGCCCCTGCTGCAGTCACAGGACCCTGCCTGCCCCCTTGCCTAAAGGACTCCTCAACAACACAAGGCTGGCCAAGGGAAGAGCCACAAAGGTCACCACAAGCTTTGCGTGCCCATGTCACCCTGGGGTCCCACTGTGTCTCTGATGTAGCAGCCATCACAGCACTGCCAGCACAGCAATGTCAATCACAGTGAATTCCCATCATGCAAATAGCTGGTGGGGTGGGATGAAGTATGGGAACAAGTGGAACAGGGATCGTACAGGGGCAGGGAGCTGCTGCAGGGCAGCATGCTGGAGCCCAGAGGATGCTGGTGAGATGGGGTGGCTTCAGAGCCACATCTCCAATTAAGGACAAGCCCCGGCGTCCCTCCCAGCCCTCTTGCTTTGACAACTCGATGCCTGGAAACCGGCTAATCTAAACATCATCATTTCAGGGAGCTGTCACAGTTCCCGTCCTGCCTGCTTGTCCCTTTAACCACTTCAGCCCCGTCCCCTGCCCCGAGCCACCATGCAGGAACAGGGTGGCGGAGGCTCAGGCCATACCAATGCTTCCTTGAAGAGGGTGAACATATGTTTTTCTCTAAAATCTAAAAAAAGTAAGACGAGATCCAGTCTCACTGCAGAACCATCTCCTCCTCTGGGATCTGTGGGGTGCCTGGGGGGAAACACTGGTCCTGTCCTGTTGCCTGGCCATGCTGAGCACCATCCCGCTGTGTTCAATTAAGCAGGTGCTTCTTCATTAAGCACCAGTGATTTACTTTATTAGCTCTGGGCTAGTAGAAATGGGGCCCCAGCAGGGAGAGGATCATGTCTCGTCCCACTTCCAGCAACTGGGACAGAGCCTGAGCTGTGGAAGGAGCTGGCTGAGACCTGGGAGTGATGCTCTGAGGGGTTCTGCTCCACTTTTCTGCTCATGGGTCTCAAAACAACTTCCACAGCTGTGAGGAGGGCAGAGCCCCTCCATACTTCCTCCCAACCCTCCTCTTCCTCCGCTCCCTTCCTCTCTCCTCCCAAAGGCTTTCCTCCACCCTTCCTCCACACCCCAGGCTCCCCAGCAGATGCCCTGGCTTAACCCACCTAACCAGGGAATCTACAGCCTCTGTGATACCCCTGCCCATTCCCATCCCCCTGGAATTCTCCTGCCAGGAAAAGCAGCATCCCCAGCCTGGCCCAGCAGCTGGGATCCTTTAGGAATTTGCAGAGGAAGCACAGATAAAATTAGGATGGGAAGAAGAGAAGGAGAAGAGAGCAAGTGGGGAAGGCAGGAGGATGTCGTTGTCCCATCCTTTCTCTCCATATCAGCAAAGAATATCCCAGTCCTCCATTATAATCCCCCCCTTTCTTGAATCCAGGCTCCAGAGCTGCTCCTCCGGGCAAGGGAAACCATGGCAACTCCAGCAGCTCCTGCTTTACAAAATTCATAGCATTTTATGTAAGGGATTTTGAAAGGCTGTGTTGTTTAGGAGCAGGGGAGCTCCTTCTGCAGGAGGCAGGTCTGGGGAAGAGAAGGACCCTCATCAGCTTTGGTTTCTTGGAATGGTTATCAAGCTCCCAGGGGAAACTTGGTGAAAGCTGCAGACCAGAGATGTGCATATCCTGGGAAGAGATGTGTGGATTCTGGGAAGGAGATGTGTAGATCTCAGAAAGCCGGAGGAGACAAACCCTGCGATGCCTTCGCTTGAAAAGGGAAAGGTGCAGAGTGTTTCACTGCAAACAAGAAAACCCTCCCACGGAGCGTCTGCTTGGCAGCAGCCGTCAGTGTGACAACTGCCGAAGGAGCCGCGGTGCCAGCTCAGCGCTGGGCTGAGGCTGCCTCAGCGTCAGGAGCTCCCCAGGGATCCCTGGGGATCCCCAGAGCAACCGAGACGGATGCCTGAGAGGAACACACCATCAATGTACATTAGTATTTCAGGCCAGCTTCAACTGGCGTAACAGCATCTCGATCCTGCAGAGCCTCAGCCCGTGGCTTCTGCTCCTCCTGATGCTCCCCCTGGACATCAGGCCACCGGGAGGTCCCTGTCCTGGCTGCCAGGATGGCTTCCCCACTGCCCACTAAAGGTGATAGTCCAGCCTGAAACTGAGCACATTCACCTTGACTTGTGATGAACCCAGCCTTGTTCCCACCTTGGACATGCCTGGAGAACAGTGCCCTTCAACAAGATCACCTTGAGTTCTCCAAGCAGATATTTAACACTTCTGGACATTTTTATGATCAGTGAGATACCCACAGATCTGTACCAAACAGGAGAGGGAAACAGGGCTGTAGCAAGAAGAAGGAAGAGTAATATCCTTCGCAATGGGCCAGAAGCTAAAAGACAACTAAATTTGGAAACCTGATGGTCCACTCAGCTCAAGGTATGGCCCAACTTTTAGCATAACATTAATGAATGTGACAGCTCCTCCAAGGTGAATCCCACTAGACAGACAACCAGCACCAGTCTCCAGACACCAGACAACCAGCTGCTCAAGCTGGTGTGTGCCACGAGTTTCCTTGAGAGGAAACTTTATAGTGACTTATGGATAAGGCTATCCTGCCCATAGAATTCTGGAATGGTTTGACTTGGAAGGGACCTTAAAAGCCATCTTATTGCAACCCCCCTGCCAAGGGTAAGGACACCTTTCACTAGATCAGATTGCCCTAAGGCCCATCCAACTTGGCCTTCAGCACCTTCACTGATGAGTCACTGATGACCTGCAAGGCTTACAAAATCCAGTCGGAACATCTGAGCATCTACCAAAGGCTCACTTGAAAAACAGGCAAACCACCCCTTCCAAATCCTCCAGGAAAGCAAATGCTTGAAGCACTTCCACATCCCCCTGAAGCACTTATTTTCCAACTTTTAAACTTGCCAGTGACTCGATGGCAAAATGCATGGCAAATTCAAGTCTTCCCCTGGGCTCTTGGGGCTTCAAGCCCCAGGCAGGAGGCACCAGCAGCAGTGTTAGAGCACGTGCCTGGCTCCAGCCACTACCCCAGCTGAGAGGAGCAACTCATGTTCAACTGATCCCTCCAGACACTGTTCCCAGAGGGGCACTTACACTGGGCACTGATGTTTTCAGGCAAGCTCTGTTTGGAAGGGGAGGAAGGGTAGAGGCTGGCCTGGGAGTGGGGGAGAACTGTAGAGCAGCAGCAGATCCTTCCTTCGAGACGTCCGCTTCCCTTTCAGGCTGACAGCTGTGGCCTAATTTTCAAGAAAACTGACAAGCGCCTTATTTCTCCCCCTATAATTTCTCATCACTGCAAATAAAATAGGTTAAAGGAGTGGGTACAAAGCTGTAGCAACAGGAGCTGGGAGAGGCTGATCCTGTTCAGGGCGTGCACAGCTTGTACAGACATGGGAGCTGCGGTCCTTGCTCACCCATCCCCATCACTTTGCTTTAAGACGAAGAAATAAAAGTGCTTTTGTTCCTAAAAGCATGGCCAAAGAGTGGCTTGCTGTCCTAGAGGTGGATGAGCCTTTGGATACCCATGTAGGGAAGACAAATTTCGGGGAAAATGGACCTGCTGGCTATCTCTAGACTTCTGAAAGCAGGGATAGACTATGGCAGGAATACACTCTCAGGGTGAAGCTTTCCAGAAGGAAGGAAAAAAGGGACTGGGAAGAGGTGGCAGCGTCCCATGGCTCAGGGATAAGCATATCCTGGGGTGGGAGGTGAAACTGCCTTGTGTCCTCTGCCAACAACTCAAGCACATCCTGAAGCTCAGGGAAGGAGGTGCCCGTAACTTAGTGAGTCCTGCTGCACTTCTTACTCAAGTGTCAGCTGAAAAAATACCCCATTTATGCCATGGTTTAGACACCCCAGATGCTATTTCAGCTTTAGTACCAGGCTTGCCTCCATGCCTGCTGCCTCTCAGCATTGCACTCGATCACAATGCCTGCCCTGCTTTCTGAGCCAGGATCCCTGGAGGGCTCCCAAGAAGGGATGCAGCCTGAGGAACCTTGCGCCCTCAAATCCTCAAAGGCCCATAGATGCATGAGAGGAGAGCAGATGGATGCTCCCTGC
Organism: Illadopsis cleaveri; assembly: GCA_013399915.1. Taxonomy (NCBI): domain Eukaryota; kingdom Metazoa; phylum Chordata; class Aves; order Passeriformes; family Timaliidae; genus Illadopsis; species Illadopsis cleaveri. The sequence goes on along the minus strand of VXBB01002841.1, from coordinate 365,351 downwards.
CCTGCCAGAACCCTAAGAGAGCACCCAGTGCTATGAGGCGACCAGCTCCAGGTGCAGCTGCACCCAAGGAGCAGCTCATGCACCAAGGGAAGGAGTACTGAATGGCAGAAACTCCAACCAAGGTGGCTTTTGCACAACTCTATGCTTGCAGTGGGAAGTTAAAGATGTCCCATCCAGAGATACCTTATCTGAGGACACCACATCCTGGGAGCAGAGTGCTCAGCTGGACTCACTGGCTGAGGTGAGCTCTTTTCAGTTTTTGAGTGTGCCCTGTGCCTGGGGCATAACAGAGCAAGATCCTCTGGAAGACAAGTAGGGGGAAAAACACTGTTACTCAGCCTGGTTTCCTGTCCTGGCTCTTCCCTCCACAAAGATGAATAAACTGAGTTGTCACTACTGCAGAACCAGAAAAGGAAGCACCATCAGAACACCTGAGCCCCAACAAGCGGGATCAGAAGGCTTAAGCAGCTTCCCCATGATGAGGGTCTTCACCCCATCAGCCAGGCAAAGAAAATTTGGGAGATACTTTGGAAGCTGCTTGTGCTGAATCCCTGCTCTGAAAGACATGACAGTCAGCAAGGAGGGAAGCTGTGGGCTCCTCTCCCCACTGTCCAGTTTGCCTTCTCCCAGCTCCCTCCTTCTTTTCCTGCTTTTCCACAGTATTCCTGATGTGATCCTAGGGAAAGTGCTGGGAGGAAGCAGATATCCCTACCTGGGGACCTGCCCTTTGAAGGAACTTGGCTATTTTGTGAGGGTTTTCCTCTCCTACGCACATTTCCCCTTCCTCCCCTCCACCCTCTCACTGACCCAAATTAGTCCCAGCCCACGCCGGCACTGCCGCTCACATGTGGTTCCCATTTTTCTACAGGAAAACCCATCAAATCCTTCCAAGCAACTCCAAGTACGGCTGGTCCTGGAGCAGCTTTTGTGTGTTAGCACAGCAAATTCATTTCCAGGACCTGGTGCACGCCAGCTCATCCAGCCCCTGCAGCCCAGTGGAGGCATCTCCTGTCCTTCCCTGGGGGAAGCTGGCCAGGGCTGGCCCAGCTCATGCTCTGCCAGCAAGGATAATCCTTTGACAGGGCAACCAGGCTCCTCCCTTGTGAAGGTCATGCTGTTGGTGACTGCTGGTGCATTGTGACTCCAGAGCCAACCTCTACCCTGGAGGAAACTGGGTTTTCCCTCTCTGGCTCCTACTTCATGGGGCTGGGAGGGTATCAGAGAGTCCAGAATGATGCCCCAGAGCCTCACTGAATTAAAACCTCAATAAGCACATTCTCCTGTGGGCTTGTGGAGTCCTGTGTGATGTAAAAGAGGCAATTTGAGAGCTGGGGGCTTTTGGAGGTACATTGGGGTTGCTAGCTTCCTTCCAAAATCCCATAGGAGCACGAGTAGAGCCCAGAGGGCATTCAAGGTGCAAGCCTGGAGCAGAGGGAGAATGCAAGAAAGCAGAGCCTGTTTGCCACCACATCACTGTAGCACTGTTCTGGATCTGGGGTTTTACATGGCAAGCTGATGAGAGGAGGTTTTGGGGAGCAGGGAGAGTTAAAGAGAGGCATAAAAGAATGGGCTGGAGATGAGAGAGAACTGGGCATGTTCACCACCCTGCTCCATCACCCTGTGCCTGGCTGGGGCCTTGGCCGGGAGGGAGTCCCTCTTTCTGCTTTGCAAATGGACAAAAAAAAACAAACTAAAAAGCTTTCTCCGGTTCCTCCTCTCGGCGAGGCACGAGGAGGGGGATGGCGAGTGCACAGTTCATTAAAGCCGGAGGGCAGGCGGCCAGCGAGCATCCTGGCAGGCAGAGCAGTGGATTTTCGCAGGCTCGCTGCCTCCCGACACAGAAGCTTCCCTTGTAGCACTCACAGCTGTTTGGATTTTACCCGAGTTCATATCACAGTTTATCAAAGAGGCTCCATTTTTTTTCCCTCTTCTTTTTTTTTTGCACTTTGCTGAGTACAAGCCAAACGGTTCCTGCAAAAACAAATGCAGGTTTTGTTCTGCATTGCAGTGGCACGGAGGGTGGGAGAGAGGAAGAGGTGACACGTGTCCCCCCTCCAGCCCTGATTCACTTGTAGAGGGATTTTCAGGGCATGGGTTTGGCCATGGGAGCTGGAGGGGCACAGTGGCATCAGCACATCCATAGGAAGGAGCAGGAGTGGGTCCTGCATCCCAGCACTGGGTGTCTCCAGATCATCAGGAGGTGTTGGGGTGTTGGCCAAGGAAAATGTGTGTCCAGAGGAGCTCAAGAACATCCAGGCCTGGGAGAAGAGGACGGTTTTGGTCAGCCCCAGCTCCTGAGCCTCTTCCAGTGAGGGGCTGGGAAGTGAGGACAGCACAGCAGGAGGAAAGGACAAGGTTAGGGATAAGGTGGGAGCCAGGATGGGGCTGGAGGAACACTGGCTCACTGCAGTGTAGAAGTATCCTGTGGTTGTGGCATTCCCTTATTACCAAAACAAACACTCACTGGCTCTGTACAGGATACCCAGTGCATCCCTTGCTATCCAAACCTGCAGCTAAACCCCTATCTCACTCCCTCCCAACATCCCTGCTCACTCGGATGCTGGCAGCCCTTCCCTT
>VXBB01002841.1:334073-362717 GCA_013399915.1 Illadopsis cleaveri | reverse complement strand
TTCCTTTCCTTTCCTTTCCTTTCCTTTCCTTTCCTTTCCTTTCCTTTCCTTCCCTTCCCTTCCCTTCCCTTCCCTTCCCTTCCCCAGACAGAGAGCAGGGCCCTGGGAATGCCAGGCAGGCCAGTCAAAAGCGATTTAACATGCACTGCACTGCTGGTCCGCCCATAGCATCGGATGGATGTCTGTGCTCCACACTCCTCCAGCCCTCTGCTCCCTTCCTCTCTGATTCCTCATCCTGGTTAGCAGGTTCAAACTCACTTTGTGTCTTTTTCATTACTTTTTGTGGAGAAACTGGTGTTGTACAATCATCCCCAGCCTCTCAGAGGCAGAAGACCCTGTCATGCCCAAAAAGAGGGACGGGCCACGCCAGCCCCAAGGGCATCCTGCACAGCCCTTCATGCACCCAGTGTGATCTGCCAGTGTTTGTCCTCAGCTCTGCCCTCTTTGTTATTCAGCTTTCCACTGGCCTCATCCCAGCAGGGCTTTGAAATCTCAAGAACAGTCAGAATTTCCAGCCAGGTGAACTTTTCCCGTCTGCTGGAACTATAAATCTGTGGCCCCATCACAAGACTTGGGATTTTCCAGCTCTCCAGCTAATGCCATAAATTGGCTGAACAACCTATGCTCCAGCCTATGTTCTCCATAGTGGATGGAGAACCAGCCAGCCCCCCTGGCCAGCTCCCACAGGGTTCAAGAATACCCCCAAAGGCCAAGGACCATCTCCAGTCAAATGGACAAGTCCCACCAGGTGCATCACATGGGAGGTCGTTGAAAAGTCATGCCAGGGCCTCTTCCAAGCAGTTTAACCTCAGAAAGCACCCTGTGAGAAGGTGCCAGGTGGTGGGGAGGTTTGTTTAACAGCTCTATAAAACAAGCTGAGACAACCCCTTCGTGCGCCTGCCTGGGGAGCAAAGTGCTGACTCAGGCATCCTCTTTGCCTCAGGGTGCCACTGCTCTGACAGAAAGTAGCCTTAAAGGGCTTCAGAGTTAAGCCCTGCACTTCAAATCATCCACACATGACATGCATAGGGATGTCTCCAGCCACTCAAGCACGTCCCATACCCTGGAAGGTTCATTTGCTGGGGCAAGGTACATCAGCCACAAATGTCTGAGCTGTTCCATCTCAGAGAGCAGTAAAAAGGTGGCTGCTTTGGTGCTAGGCTTGACTTAGCCAGCTGAACTGGCTCCTGGAGCTCAGACTGACCCTGGGGACAGCATAGGAACTGCACAACCAGCCCTGGGGAGGTACAAGAGGGGAAAATACAGCTCCTTGCAAGGACAGCCAGCCCCATCCTCACACAGTGCTCTCAGCAGCAACACTGATGTCCATGCAGTAGGGCTTAACCTCTCCCTTAATCCCCCCATCCCATAGCGCTGGTACCAACCAAGAGGCATTAAATGCAGCCTGTAAATCTCAGTGTGAGCTGAGAAGCTCGGTGCTGCTCTGCTGCCTGCCTCCTGACCAGCCAAGCAGCTTTTCCTCCACAGGGCTCCTGCCTGGAGGACAGCCCTGCTGCTCCAAGGAGCCATGTGATGCTTTGGAAGCTCCTTCGCATTTTTCTGCTGCTCCAAGAGGTCAGTGGCTGAATGGGAATATTTGCTTCTTGCTTAAGGGCTCTGGTGAATCCAGGACGGCCACGTGCCAGCCAGGGCAATTAGTGAGAAGGGTGGAAGGCCTCAGATCTGTTTATCGAGGTGGGAGGTAACACTGATGCTCCTGCCTCTGACAACACTTTGGGAGCAACCTTTGAGGGCAAACATGCCGGGCTGGAGAGGAGAAGGCAGCACTTGGTATTCTTAGTTTTGAAGGTAGACTAATTTTACTGGCTTCCAGCCTAAAAAAGGTCACAAGTGACAGTAAGAGAGAACTGACCCCCAAAGGAACCTTGTCAGCTGCAATGCAGAAAACTGATGCCAAGCCAAAAAAAAATTTGGAAGAGATCATGGGAGCAGGTTTCTCTTCTTCCTCCAGGGCAGAGGGGTAGGACAGCATGAGACTTTGGGGGATTCACACCACTGGAATCCCCTTGGGAGATCCTTTGCCCAGACATTCATGAGGCATCTAAACAGCTTTGAAGAGCCTTCTCCTGGATGTTGCTCTTCCTTTCTCACAGATCATAGATGACAGGGAGTTGAAAGGGACCCACATGGATCATCAAGTCAAACTCCTCCTGCTGGGGCTCAGCTCAGCATGTGAGCTCCACCATAGCCATAGGCTTTCTTTCTGTGAGATCCCCTTGGGTAGAGGGGATCCTAATCCTAAAGCCCTTGGCACAGAGGAGGCATCACACCATGGTTTGATGGGCACTGGATCCCACTTGGGAAGGCAGCAGACTGATCCATCTCTTTGATGCATGAACAGTGCTGGCAGAGGGACCATGTGCCAGTGCTGGGTTATCCCCCAACCTGGTAGTCACAGGCAAAGGAGAAGAAATTCTCTGGATGCTTCCTTATGAATGACAGTTCATATGAATGAAGTCTTTGGAGCTGTTTCCCTGTTATTTTGAAGGAAGTTTATGTTTCCACTTAGCTCCACCCTGTCTTCCCTGGCAAAGCATCTTGAGATACCTACCTTGGGACTGAGGTTACTGATGGTGAGACCACCCATCACAGCCCCTACCTCTGCCTGAGCCAGGCTTTGGAGGGTGAATTCTGCCAGTGAGGGCTGCAGGTGCTTCTCCCACCCATCTCCCAGCATCAGGCAGGCTCTGGAGCAGTTCTATAGCTATTGGGGACCACAGGTCCTTACAGAGCAAGAGATGGTCCCACCTCCTGCAGAGATCACTGGTCAAACCCCACTTCCATCCTCAAGCACTCAACGTACTATAACCTCTGTCTCTGGGACTCCGAGGACATATCAGGGGAATGACTAAAGTCCTTTCAGAGTCAGCAACCAAGCATGAACAAACTTGAGTTGGATTAGATATGAACTACCTTTAATCACAGACCCCCTATAGGACCTCATGGACCTTTGAATTTGCCCACCAGCAACGTGACAGGGAAAACTGCTGTGCTGTGCTTGAATAAAACCCCTGTTCCCCATTTCCCTTTCCCGTGAACACTAATCCTTCAGCTGGAAATCATTGTCTGAATGTAACAGGTCTATTTTCCTTCCCTGTTTCAGTGTTCCCAGGCCAGCCTGGGAAAGAGGCAGCAGTGGTCCTGGACCACTTTAGCAGATGCTGTCCCAGTCTCTCAAGCATCCCCCTTGTGTTCTCCAGCTCAGGATGAAACATCACCAGCATCTCTTAAGTCAAACATGAGGCTGGCTTCTCACCCTGCTGTGCAAAACAGCTGAGCTGGCTTGTGGACAGGGGAGGGATGTAACGTGGGAACGTGCATACGGCTTCAATTTGAAAAGTGGCTAAAAATAGCTCCATGAGGCTCCCACGTTCACTGAGTCTCTCCAGCAAGAGATCAGTCTTTGCCAGAGAGTCCTGTAAAAGTTTTTCTCCTCTCTTCTCATCTTGCTTTTTCTGGAAGCAGCAGAGATGTAGTTTACACCAGTCTTTTACCCATCATCAGCAGGTTCCAGTGTTAATCGCTGGTACCTGAGTGCATGGCTCACCCTCCCAGAACCACCACTTTGGCTCCAGCCCTGCATCTACCCCATATGAGCAACAATGTGACTTGACAGAGTCATCTATTTTTTAATTTTTTTTTTTGCTTTACCCGATTTTTTGGGGCATGAGTCACTGTAAAAAGCCTTGGCTTGCTGAACTGCTGTGAGCCAGTCCCACTGCACCTCTGGCTGGCTGCTGGGAAAGCTGGGCCTGCCAGCCAAGGCTTCTCCTGCCAGAGCCGGAGGGAAAAAGTTGGAGGTGGCCGTGGAACAGGAGAGCTTCTACATGGGACCCTGCCCAGGCTCACTGCCACTCTAGTCACCCAGCTTCCCTAACACAGCATGAGGCCACTTCCCTGCCAAGGGTGGCTTATCCTAGGGGCTGTGCTGACTGGAGAGAGGAGAGTGAACCCTGTGAGTGGAATATTGTCTCTGGGATGAGTTCAGACTTGGGCAAAAATTGCTGCCCAAGTAGATACAACTCCATACCCAGGTCAGCTTAGCAAATTTTGGGAGCTCTGCATGCTGTATTTTCCCACTGCAGTGATGGGACCCCTTCATCAATACCTGGCATACCCCTCTGCCTTTGGAGCAGTGGCTCTCCTCTCCCATAGAAGCATGGCTCGTATCTCATGCTCTCCCCCCTATTCATCTTGATGCCACATCCCTGAAAGCAAGGGAGGAAAACCCAGGGTCCTGCCAGCTGCTTCCACCAACCTCCTCACTGATTTCTCCACCTCTCCTTGACCATTAACCCTGTTATTTCCCAGCGAGCTGAGGAATGGATATCCCTTGCACCAGATTTTATTGCAATAATGATGACTCCCTGCCAGCTGCCACGACACTTGGCGTTCCAACCTTCACAACATTTGGCTCTCCAGCCTCTGCCACAGCTCCTTAAAAAGCTGAAGCAAAATCTACCAACTCTGTGCATTGAAACACATGGCTCTGGATGGGCAAGCATCTCGCCAAGCCGGCTGGAGGGATTCACTCAGCTTGGCACTCCGAGGGCAAGCCTGTCTTCATGCTCTGGCTGGTCTAGTCGTTTCTTAACGAAACAGGCTCTGACAACACTGTTTAATAAGGAGCCACTTTGCCTCCGGGGATGGGAGAGAGAAATATGGTGCCTTGACATGTGAAAGGCAAATCTTGTTTGCTCCAAAATCGTTTGTTGGAGAGCGAGGGAAGCTTGAGGAAATGGTTTTGGCTCTGAGCAAATGTAGTACTTGGGCTGCTTGACCCTGCCATTCCTGTCCCACCCGTCCCAGGGCTGCTCAGGGGCTTCAGTGAGCTGGGGTGCTCTGACCTGATGATGAAAGCTCCTCTGGTTTCCAGGAGTTTCCGTTCACTGCTGAAGCGCTTGAGCAGGTTGATCATGAACTTGTAGAAGTAGGAGTTCATGGTGGGGGTGGAGGGTGAGCACTCCAGGCCTTTTGTACCTGGGGAGGCAAAGGGAGAGCAAATTAGAGTTGCCAGGGCCTGCGGCCAAAGCCTTGGTGAGAGTACAGACACACAAAATACAGACGCAGCACTGAGAAGATGAGGGCAGGGGCATGGAAAGATTTTCAAGCCTCATATAACCACATCTGTTTGGTTCAAGCAGAGCCAGCCCAGTCTTATCTCTCTTCAGCCCAAGGGAAAGCATCTTATGGTGGTCACAGCCCTGGAAGCAGCACCTGGGGTTAAAATGGGATTTTTGGGAGTTCATCCCAGAGCTATTCAGCTTCAGTAGCTGCTAGAAGGAGTGCCTGGGGCTCTAAATTGAGCCAATCCCATCTCCTCGGGTATGGCATGTACACTCATCCCAAAACCACAAGATTGTTGCTGAGTTGAAGAGCCTGTAATCCAACCCCGTAAGCCACAGATGCCCTGAGCCCAGTGTGCATGCAGTGGCAGACACACCCGTTCAGGCCATGGCACAGACACTGGTTTACACTTGGTGATGTGATTTTCCCTCAGCAGGAGCCACTTGGTGTAAGTATCATATACAATGTGCCCCAGGGCTAGCCTGAAGTACTGGTCAAACCACAGCAGAGCTCCGGGGCTTAAGGACTGTGCTAGTCCGAGAGTCTTGGCAGGGAGGGCAGGGAAAGGGGCAGCTCCCAGCTCAGGGAAATATCCCTTCCAAACACAAGAGCAGGAAGCTGGCAGGTAAAGATTACTTTTCCCACAGTGAAACCCCAGGGGAGATGGTTTATTTAGCAGGACAGCGCTCAAAGCAAATGTTTGGAGAGAGCATTTCAAAAGCAGCTTTGGAACAAGTGGAGCTCTCTCCCTTAATTTCTCCTTTGCAAAGGCCATGCCTAACTGCGGTAAGAAGGGAAGCTAGCACACACAAACACCCCAAGGCTATTCCCCACCCACTATTTCCATCAGATAACTGAAGGAAATCTGAGCAGTTTGATTTATGGATGTTGTCTGCTTCTACGGACACTCAGCGGAGCATGGAGCAGCCAATTAAAGATGCAATTAAGCTGCCAAAGCTCAGGAAAGCTGATGGAAAAGCTGCTGGTCTGTTTCCATCCTGCCTCTCCCCATGATACACAAGAGATACACATAGGGCAGCCTCCCCAGGTTTGGATTTAGCATCTAAGAGAACATACAGAGCCCATGAAAAAGGAAAATGAAATACGAGGTCATCCTGACCAGAACCCGGTGTCCTCTTCCCGCTGGAGCTGTGTGTTCACCCACCCCTTGGTATATTTGTAACCCCAAGCCAGGCTTTGAAGCAGGCAGCTCCCCGGGCACAAGTGTTCACCATCGCATCATGTTTCCCCTCAGCTGCAGGGAAGATGATCTGGGTAAAGAAAAAAAAAAAAAGGGACCCAGCTGAGCCAATGTGCTCCAAAACAAAGGTGTGTTTGTTGGAAGGAAGGGAGTACCCGGCGTGAAAATACAGCCATGCCCCATGTGCCGTCACTCCAGCTGCTCAGCACTGCTCAAAAGGGAGCAGAGACACGGTCTGGAGGTGACATGGGGCAGCTCTGCTTTCCCACTGTGCATGCCTGCAGCTCAGCCTCGAACCTCCCAGCAGAGCCTGGGAGGGCAGGTGAAGACCAGGCAGAAACTGTCTTTCAAAGCTGCAGAAGTGATACTTTTGCCCATTCAGCAACTCTGAGGCATTCAAACCTGGCTGCACTACAACATGAGCTAGCAGCAGGTAGGACATCCCACCTTCATTTCCACCAGCTAACAATGCTCCAGTGCTGTAGGTTGTCTAGGGAAGGTCTGATCTTGGAGTTTCTCCCTTCTCAAGACCCCAAAAATAGTTCTCTGAGCCCCACAGCAGCATCAATGGCACAGTGTTCCCTCCACAAGGCAAAGCCAGCTTTGTGCCTCATTGTCACCTCGCATGCCTCGTAGCCAAATCTCACATATCCTAAAACACATCCCAAAGAAAAAACAAGATGAGGCAGCAATTTTTCTCCTCCCTGACAGGACCAGCACTTCTGCTGTGCACAGGACAAAGCCCAGGAGCTGTATGGCTGCAAGACAGACCAGCCACAAGCACCTTCAGATACGTGCTCTTAAGTGGTGCAGCATCTCCTGCATCTTCAACTGGAGACTGGGAACAACCTGCTGGATCAGCTGAGTATCCGAAAGTTGGAATTGCCTTGGAGATCAGATCCCAGCTACAGTCAGCAGAACCTTCAGTACTGCTGTTTTCTTCCATCAACTGGTTCCTGAACCTTGGACCCTTCTGCCCAGCCTGGGAGCAAGGAAGGATTTGATACAGAAATGGTGAAAGCAAATCTGTGTCCTGTTTTCCTTAGGAGAAGAAAGCATGTGAGTCTACCCACTCCAGGGAGCCTCTTCACCATCCGCTGCCTCTGGGAGCAGAGACTGAACCCCAGAGGGATCATTTCTCCATCCTTTGTCCACCCAGTGCACAGCAGCTATGCTTGCATGTCCCTAAGGAAGGTTTCCACTGTGGCACACCATGCCAGAGAAGCCTTGCCAGTGCTCTCTAGGGCCAATGCTAGGAGTGAGAAACCAGTGTGTGGGAGTCTGCCAGGCTGCAAAAGGCTCAACCAAACCTCAGATGGAATTTAAACAGGCAATACTTCTTACAAGCAGGCAAAGCAGTTCTTTTCCAAAGCCTCCCAATCCTCCAAACGTCCTGTTTGCTCTGTTTACAGGATGTCTAAGAAGTGGCTGGCACCTTGTGTGCCATGGTATAACCCTTCCTGGCGTAGCCCGGAGCTCAGCTCACTGCCCTGCGGGTTACAGCTCAGCACAGTGGCATTCCCAGCCCGACAGAACTGTAGGAGCAGCTTGTCAAGTGTTTCTCTGAAGCACGAGAGACAAGCAGGAAGAAGTGTTAAGAAAACTGTGGCATAATTAATTGAAGCTTGCACCTCTCCCCCTTTCCCTGAAGCAAGACTTTGCAGATCCGTAACCTGCCAGATCTGCTGTTAACGTAGCTGGGGCTGGTGGCACGTCACGGCTCTGCTGCCTTTTTTTTTTAAAATCTGGTGTGGAGGAGGGAGCTGTAAGAAAAAAGATCCATGCTCAGAGACATGATGAAACTCAGTCCAGACATCCACTAGAATAGGAACAAATGGGAATTTTGGGCTCAGCACAGTGAAACATGATGAAAGGTAGGTGGGAATTGCAGCTCCATGGCTGCAGAGTCCACATCAGCCTGGGTCCTTATAACTGAATCACAGAAGGGAGCTTAAAGCTCATCTAGTTCCACACCCCCTGCCATGGGCAGGGACACCTTCCACTAGACCAGGTTGCTCAGAGCTGCATCCAATCTGGCCTTGAACACTTCCAGGGACGGGACAGCCACAGCTTCTCTTGGCAACCTGTGCCAGTAACTCATCACCCTCACAATAAAGAATTTCTTCCTAATATCTAAGCTAAACATATTCTCTGTCAGTTTCTGTCAGTTTTACACCATTATCCCTTGTCCTATCAATGACTACAGCAACCTTCTGCAGCCCAGGACACCAGGCTAACAAATCCTTTCCCTGGATTCCCTTCACAGACAGGGGTAGAGCCAGGGACACAAGTGGGCTTCTAGGATCATCTAAGTCAATACCAACATCAGTTCCCCCAGCCAGCTCGAGCGGAGCACGGCGAATGTCTGCAAATCCCCAGTGCATCCCTGAATGCTCACCAGCAGCTCATGCTGTTCCCATCGCTTGCATGGCCACACTATAAATCAACTGAGACAGGCAATTAGGGATCTATATTAAGGCCCTTATAAATATATATTGTACCTCACCCTGGAACATTCAGGCTGTCTGGCTGCTTGATGGGCTGAGCTGTGTCGAGACCTACAGTATCCAAAGTGTCCCCACACTGCTCCGGGTGAGCCTGGCAGACTCTGACATGAACTTGGATTTTCCTATCTCAGCCACAAGTTCTGAACTTCACCCGGGCATAAAACATAACTTCTATTAATTTAATATAATTGGTTTCAAACCAGTCTTAATTAAAACCAGTGTGGACTTGCTTAACTCCATTGAAACCAAACTGAAATAAGATTGGAGCAGAACTGATTCCTTTCCGAAGTGAGCTAAAGCTGGGTAAGCTGGTTAAAGAGTATTCACAAGGGTATTTGCGGTGGTTTAGCGAAAATGATTTACCGCAATCTCTAATTGAAGCAATTTCAGCTCGGATATAGGGAGGGTAAGCTAAGAGCTGGCGAGGCCAAGCATCCTTCCCACCCGAGTGCTTTCCCCAAGGCATCATGTTTCCAGCTCAGCCCAGAGAATGATCTCCCTCTGCTCCTCTGGGAGCAACAGGGATAAACCCGGCGGCAGCCGGAGCTGGTCCATGAGCCTTCAACCCGCCTGAGCGCCAGCGGCGTGGGAGTCGGCACTGCCAGATGGTGCTCGGCGAAACCCCGGGCAGCGACGTGGGAATCTGCGCAGCGTCTCCCCCCGGCAGCCTTCCCCAGGATGTTTTGAATTTTAGCTTTTGCAAACACGGAGTGGTGAAGCCTCGTGGAGCAGGATAAAAATAGAGCCGTAAAAAAGGCAAATCCTCCCCTCCTCCTCCCAGAAAGCCGGCGCAGGGCGTAGCTGGAAACAGATGTGAACATGTCGGCAGCTCAGCTGGGCTCTGGAAAACCTCCACTCTCCCCTCTCCAGAGCACAGGATGCTGCTGACTAAATAAACCCATCAAAATTCTGGATTGCACAGCCAGGGGCTGTGCTCAGCCTGGTTTCGCCTGGGCACACATGGATGTTTCTCCCCTTCCTACCTGGCTAAAGAGCCATGGGTTTGTAATTCCTGAGACTTCAACATCTCGACAGAAAGGGGGTCCCAGATGGGTTGGGGTACATATTTTGATGCCAAATGAAGCTTTTGCTGCTTCTGGTTCTCCCCACCTTATGCAGGGTCTGTGCTCATGGCTGCCTTGGAGAAAGGCAGCAGGTAAAGATAATCCTGATGGCTTTCCTAGGAAGGTTAGCCGTCCGCTACTGTCTCATTTTTCTTTGCTAGGGTAAATCAATAAGCAAAAACCCAGCAGGGGTATAGCTCTGCCATTGCTGAGGAGCACAAAGTACCCAGCAGAGCTGCAAACCAAGAATGGTTAAGCTTCGTGGTGAGCTTAGGGTGGGTTGAGGCTCCTGCATGGAAAGGTGGAACATATGGAAGATAATCTGCAGGAACGAGCAGCAATGGGCTTTGCTGGGCCTTTTCCATACCAATATTCATTCTGCTAGTTTGCTTTTCACCTCACCCAACAAATTCCTCTCAACATCTTGGGGAAATTGAGGCAGCCCAGCAAAGTAACTCCAAGGGAGGGCTTGGCTAAGAGTGATTTATCTACAGCATCAACTTCTCCTTTGTCCACCACTACAAATCAGTAATCCCAGCTGTTATTTGGGAATCCCCAGGCTTTCTGGCTGGCTGTATGCTGTGACCATCTCAGGAGGGATGCATACCTGGAGGCACGCCAGGCGAGTTAATGCTACATCTGGATGGTGTCTCCTGGGGTTTTCCACAGCATCCCAGCTCTGCTATTACACCACATCCAGGAAAACAAACACATCACCCTTTCCTTCAAATTCCTCTCCTCTCCAGGAAGCAGAAGAATGTTTTTGACAGTCAATCCTCCTGAACAGTTTCATGCCAGTAGGAAAAGAGGTGCCACAGACACGAACCATCACGAACCAGACCACTGAGCTCAGAGCACTCAGGAACAGTCCTCTTTTCTTTTGTCCGCTTGGCTCCTCTGCTCCCTGCTGTCACACTCCCGATCCTGCAAAACTTTTGGAAACTGGTTCATTCAAAAGCAAGTGGTTGATGGTGCGATGTCAGCTGCCTCATTGCCTTTTGTGGGGAGGATGAGTAAGGAAGGGTTTCACTTTTATCCTTCTCTAACACTGGAGTTCAGCCATCTGACAGGAGGCCACCTGCTCTTTTCCACCTTTCATGGACCTCCTGCACACTACACACTCTCACCTCATGTTTGCAGAGGTTGCCCTAACATTTTACAGACCGTCTGGAGGTAGGACCTTGTCATACACTGCCACTTCTGCAGATCTATGATAACACAACTGAAGCAACAGACAACGAAAAGGGAGTGGTTTGGCAGCACTGAGAACAAAATCCACCTCCCCAAGATATGTCAAAAGCAAACCCCTACCACAGAGTATCTCCACTCTGGAATGTTGCATGTTCTCCATCCAGGGGGGGATACAGCAAGACTGAACTCAACAGACCACATTTCTCAGGGACTTCCAGCAGTCTCCTCCAGAGTAATCCCCTGACTGCTGGGATATCCATGGTCTTGCTGGTGGAAACCAATGACCTCAGGCACATTAGTGAATCCACATATGGAGTCAGACTCCTGGTAAACATCCTATAGCATGAGGTGCTCAGAGGGTACAGCACTGTCCCCACCACTTCCGGCAGGAAGTCAGGCGGGAGAGACCAGACCAAGCTGGAGAGGAAACAAAGGGCTGTAAGTGCTTCACCTTACAAAGCTGTGCAGAAAGGAAGGAAGAGATGTGTGCAAGAGTTACCCTGTGCAAGGCGGCAGCTGGTCTGGCATCCTTTTGGAATAAGCTTTTGTCTCTCACATGGAGCAGAGCTGTAGGCCAGGCTGGAGGGCTTCCACCTATGGTATCATGGAATGGTTTGGGTTGGAAGGGACATTTAAAGGCCATTTAGTCCAACCCTCTTACCATGGGCAGGGACACCTCCCACTTGACCAGGTTGCTCAGAGCCCCATCCAACCTAGCCTTGAACACTTCCAGGGATGGCACTCCACATCTTCTCTGGGCAATCTCTTCCAGTGCCTCGCCATCCTCACAATGAAGAATTTCTTCCTAATACTTAATCTAAAATTACTCTTTTAGCTTGAAGCCATTCTCCCTTGTCCTGTCTCTCCACGCCTTGTCCAAAGTCCCTGTCCAGTTTTTCTGGAGCTCTTTCCAGCACTGGAAGAGGCTCTAAGGTCTCCCTGGAACCTTCTCCAGGCTGAACAACCTCAACTCCCAGTCTGTCTCTTTAGGAGAGGTGCTCCAGCCTCTGATCATCTCTGTGACTTCGTCTGGGCTTGCTATGACAGGACCATGTCCTTCCTGCGCTGAGGACCCCGGATCTGGATGCAATCTTCCAGATGGGGTCTCACCACAGTGGAGTAAAGGCACAGAATCACCTCCTTTGACCTGCTGACAACCACTCTCAGGTCATCTGCTACTTGTCTCACTTTCTACAGGGTTGGAAAATACAAAGCAGGCAGCTGGACTGCCATTGTATTGACCAGATTGGCATTTACACCACCACTCCAAAGACCAGGAGGCTATTGGGCACAGCCCTGCAGTCCTTGTCCCTGGAAAAGCGGGCAGAAGGTACCAAGGAGACACTCCTGAAAGCCAACACCAGCCACCCTCTCCCAGGGCAGTCGGAGCAGGCCAGGAGATTTTGGGTCTCCTTGGCAGTGCTGAGCTGGGCTGGCCCCAGCTCATTGTGCTTGGAGAAGGCGTCGAGGGCAGCTGACCTTACGTAACCGGAGAACAAAACGGCTAAATAAAAACTGGAGCTGGGAACGGGCTGCGGAAGTGGGACATGGCTTTCCTGACTAATCAACCAGCATCTGAAGGAAACTCAACTCAATGGCAGGGAAACAACTGCATAAACACATCCCGAGGGAAGAAAGGGAGAGAGAGGAAGCGTGGGGAAGACCATGGGGGCACCGGCCCCTTCCACCTCCACTCCTGCCCTTGATGCTTGGCTAGCAAAGCTTAGAGCGCCAAGACAGAGTGCACAGCAGGAAATCTGCCATGAGGTCAAGGATTTCAAAGCATGACCATGCTTGTTTACCTGCAAAGCCACCAACTGCACATTTGGAAGGGCCTCTGGGATAGGAGAGGATTGGGGCTGGGATAGCTCAGCAGCTCTCCTCCCACTGCTGACATCAATGGCAACTCAATCTCAAGTGGATGAAGGGAATGGAGAGATTTAACCCGGGGGAGAAGTGCTGGAACCCTGCAGCCACCACTCTAATGGGGCAACAGCATCCATCCTACTGCCAATACAGCACTGTCTGAACCACAGCACCCTAGGGAACCATCCCATATATCTCAGTACAAAACCAGTGACTCCAGAAAGGGGAACACCCTCTCTTTGGGGCCAGTACCTCATGATTTTTGCCTGGGAAGGGCAGAGTTTTGGCTCACTTGCTCTCATCACCTGGCACCATGCTCAGACATGGGGATTTCCACTGGCCACTGTCTTGGCCCAAAAAGCCTTCCCTTCAAGCAATCCTCTGACAAAAATAGTATTTTTCAGGAGCCTCTGATTTTCCAGGCATAATCCAGGAAGGTCCTGGCCCAGTTGTGACCCTCAAAATTTCTCTGGGGGAACTCCCCAGCAGCCCATCTAGTCTCAGCCTTGGGTGGTAAAAGCCAGACGGAACTGGGGTCATGATAAACATCCAAGGCCAATGAACCAGCTTCTTTTTCCCTCCCCAAAAACATCTGCCTTCGGTTAAAAGCCAATGACCTACAAAGCTCAGCCTCAAATAAAATTCTTAAGAAACAATTTTCTGGTGCATTATAGGGAAGAGAAAAATAGGTGAGGAAGCCAGAGCCCACTAGGACCTGTGGGGGGGCAAGTTGTCCCACCTTGGGACAACAGGAGCTCTGGCTCCAGCAGATCTACTCCAGGAGGGGAGAGCCAGACACTTTTCAAAGGTTACACTTGAGTGAGTGAAGCCAAGTTGCTCTTCCAGATAGCTAACAGGGGCCACGGCAGTCGTTAGGATCCACGCCATCCAGCCTGCTATTTTTAGATCATCCAGAAGGAAGGAAACCTCAGACAACCATCAGTGTGAGCTGAACTGCAGCTCCTCAGCTGCCTGGCCAGCACTGCAGGAGCTGCTCCACCCAGGCAGTCTCACTTCTGACAGTGGGAGGACGGATGAGACTTGCAGAGGGCTTGGGGAGGTCACCAGCTCTGCAGCCCTCACCTCTCCATTGCAGAGATAAAGCTGCCAGCAGGAAACAGGTAGATCTGCAAAAAAAAATCTCATCCTGAACAGCCCAAGACCTGACCTGGTTGTTGGTGCAGACATTTATAAGACCAGGGAACGGGAGTGATCCAGGATCTTCAGAGAAAACAAAGCCTGGGGATGGGAAAGCAAAGCCTCTCTCTCTGGTGGTGATTTTGCAAGGCCCTGTGGCTGCATCCTGCGCAGGGAGAGGCAGCCTTGGCTCAGTGCTCGGATTGCAATCCAAAGCTCACATGAAATGTGCTTTTGGCTGGGATGACCTGGCCTGGGGACTACAACAGGGAGGCCCTTAAATAGCAGTGGAGGAGGAGAAGGAGCAGCCAAGCAACTGCAAAGCATGAACCACAGACAAGGGAAGGTGAAAAAAATTTCCCCATGTGCCAGGATAATTAATGAAAGGTTGTTTTTTTTTTAATCTCTCAAGTCCCCAGAAAATAAGATCGTCCCTCTTCATCTCTCTCCTGAGGTTTTGCCAGACACTCAGAGCAACACAATAGTTCATAGCCAATGTGGGCAGCCTGGCACAGGGATCCCTCTGCAGATCTATGGATGTTTTGGAGATCTGGGATTGCAGCCAACATCTCATCCTGCACTCATTCTAGGGCTCTGAGGGCTTTTACAAGGAGAAAAGAGGCTGGAACCCAAGGTCTCATAAAAAATAGGACAACAATGACATCTCTCCACACTGGCCTCTGGAGCATCCTGCTGCTAAACTGAGCCCTAAATCCCCAAAACATGAACTAGGGGAAAGAGCAGTAAAAATAAAAGCAGCACCTTGGTCTATGCCATGGCAGACTCAATCCCCAAACTCTGCTGGGTGGGGTTGAATACATTGATTTATTACTGTAAAAGAAGCTTCTCCTTTTACTTGAACAAACCTAACTGGTGCCATGGAACATGGAGAGAGCCAAAGAGCAGAGAGGCACGGAGCTGTGGCACAGGGGCACTCACTGGAGGAGGTCAGCTGGCCAGCCCTGGCTGGGACATGAAGCTCCACCGGGCCAGGTCGCACATCCGAGCCATCAGCGGGACCATGACCCTCCTCTGTCTGTCCTGCTGGGGAAGAAGCGATCTCAGCCAGCAATTCCAGGTCCTTCAGGATAACCTGTGGAGAGAAGGATGGTGCAGGGTGAGCTTTGCTTTCCAAATCCACATAGAGGGGGTCAGGTGGGAAGCAAATACCAAATCCCAACACACTGAGAAAGGTACAGTAAAAGAGGGCTACCTACAAAACTCCAAGTGGAAATTTCAAATGCTTGCAGAGGGGTGGGGCAGTTTCTGCTCTGAGAGTCCCAAGTATGCATATGAAATTAAACCAAATTGACACAACCAGGAATAGAGCTTGCTTTCCCTTGTCCCACTTTGTTGAAGTCTGGGTTTTGCGTTCCCTTCATAACCACAGATTTGGGACAATCCCAGCATGAGAACAGGGATGTTCTGGGGGCACACACCAGCCAGCTCCCCTCTGCAAGGCAGCATCCAGGGAAGGCTCAGCTCACGATGTCAGGGCAGAGCTGCCATTCTGATTTCATAGCTCTTTCTTTCCAGAAGTCACCAAATTGGTCTACATATAGCATTTCTGGAGAAGTTATTACTGGGTGGGGTTTTTTTTCCATCCTCAGCCCATCTCAAGTCTCAGGCTATTTTGGGTCCCCCTTCATTCGAACGTCCTTGGGTCGAGATGTTTCATCAGCCGTCCCTGATGCTCCAAGTGCAGCAGGGCTGTGCACAGCAAAGAGGCTGCCAAAAAGGGTCGACTGCCACATCTTTACTCCTCAGCATCTGGTAGAGCACATCCCAACCACCCTTTGCCCACTAGCACAGTATCCCAGGCTTTCCCTGTATTCTCACAATGCATCCTTCTGAAGAGCTGCAGTTATACAGAAATTTTAGTTTCTGAGCTAATATAGAAAACTCCTCCCCCTGGGAAAACAAAAAGCCAATTATGTATTTTTTTTAAATCATGCTAGAAAACATGACGACCCCTGAAAATCAGAAAGAGGAGCCCACGGGTTTTTCTTTTGCAGAGGTATCTTAAGCTGAGTGCGTTTTTGGGGCTTTTTTTTATAATTAAGCCTGATTTTCAAGCCCCCAGCAGCCTCAGAGCAGGCAGTGTGGTGCCCAGGTTGTGTATGGTATAAAGACAGTGGTGAGGAAGCAGCCTACAACAGGAACCACAAGGCTCCAGCACGCTTGGGAAGACCCTGTGCCTATAAACATGATTATGTCTCAACACACAGCTCCTAGTGGCAGGAAAAAAAAAAAAAAGACAACAACTTGTACTGCTGTCCCTGAAGTATACAGCACCTTTGTGATGTTGTCAAGGCTGGGAGCTCACTGCCAGCGTGCGAGGACCCTGCCATCACCAGCCTTCATCCTAATCCAGGGAGAGGAGTCTGTGGTCCCTGGCAGAGGGAAGACCTTGGTCCTCCCTCCCTGTCTGGATTTCAAACATCTGTGGTTCACACAGAGTGATGCTGGCTGTGTTTTGTTTCAAGTGGAAGATGTCCCTGAGCAGAGCTCAGGATGCCTGGTCTCCTGAAGCGCTATGTAGATTCTCTAGTGGCTAATCATGTGACTCAGCTGAACTTGCAGCCTTTGAACAGGCACCAACTTGGGTCTCAGGCTCTCACAATGGGGAAATAACACCCATAAAGGTTTCCAAGTCATGTTGGCTGAAACTGGCAAAGGGACTCGGCTTGGCTACAAGAGCTGGCAGTCAGGCAAGAGCCAGGACTCTCATTCATGTGGTGCATATTGACAAACCCAACACAGCCAGGAGCCGAAGCCATGTGTGGTTGATGTACAGCATGACCTAGCCACTCGTTACTGCCTTCCTGCTGCACTCACTGCTGTCCTGGCCCCCCCACCCAGCCACATCATCCAGCTTAGTTTTCACCAGCAGCTCCCATGGCTAGAGGAAACATGACCAAGTCCCTAGGGTAGGCAAAAATCAACCTTGCTGCCTCCCAAAGCTTTTAGAGTCATGACTTGAGGTCAGATCCTTAATCCAGCCTCTCAGAGCTGTGTGATGTGCCCCATCTCTGTGATCCTGCTTGGGCTTAGGATGCTCTGGCCTGGGTAGCCAGGGCAGCAGTGACCAGCACCACTGGAGGATATGCATGGACCTCTCAAGCTTTGGAGAGGTTAAGGGGTATCCCCCCTGGGTAGGTTACAGGCAGGAGGCGGAAAAAGCAGCATAGGCTGAATTTTACAACTGAAAAACATGGAGGAAATAACAAAGCAGGAGGGATTGGTATGTGAGCACTGGGAGGAAGAGCAGGCATCCGCCAAGACCTGGGGTTTTCCAGCCGTGGGAAAGAGGCAGGAAGCTCCAGCTCCCGCTGCTTCTTCCCTGCATGCTCCGGAGAGGGTTCCCAGCTGGGGACAGAGGAAAGGCAGGAGTGCTTGGTATGCACTGCACATCCCTGTGCTAAGCAAAGCTGGAGCTGGCGGCTGGCTTTGTGCGAGCCAGGAGGCTGTAAGAAAGCAATATCCTGCCATTGCCATGGCAACGACTGGCTGCGCCAGGAGCGAGCTGGTCCCATCCGTCAGGAACCCAGAGGCTGGACCTGACAGCGCTGGAGCACAAGGGCCAGAGCCCTTCCCTGATGCCAGGTGAAGGTATGATCCTGACAGCCAGCCTGGAGGATCAACCCCCGAGGGCGTTTTCCTGATCCCGTGGGGATTTCTGGGAAGGTTTCCCAGTGGTGATGAGATGTAGGACGGTGTGCCCTGCTCCGGGCAAATGTGTGCCTGGTTAGTGTAAACAGGAAGGAGCAGGATAAGCAGCATCGTGATGGATGGGGAGACCTGTCCAGTGTCTCAAGCCATTTCCAGCACAGGGATGAAGAGCAGCATGGAAGAGGATGAGCTCTGGGTGGCCGGGGAATGAGAAGCAGGTTTTCAGACAGTTATAAATAAGCAGCTATTTCTCCTCTCTGAGAATCGGTAAGATTTCTCCCTGTATTGCCTCCAGAGCATGGATTTTGAGGGCAAACACAACTGTCAGCTTCTCCAGATCTAGGTCAGGTTAATTTGCCGCTTGTTCTGGTTGAACGGAGCCGAGAGCAGCTCTGCTGGCAGCAGCATGGGGGAGAGCAGCCCCCGGATGGTGTGTGCCGGATGGGATGCACCTCCCTGTGCGTGCAAACCCGTGCCTTGGCACTCCTGGAGGAGGGGGAGTGCTTGTCCCTTGTCAGAACACTGGGCTGGCCCTAGCCCAAGGCAGAGGAAGGGGAGGTGACCCCAAATGTGCTGCAGATCCCTGGGAGTGCGACTCAGCATCCCACAGCACATGATGACTACCAGAGCAGGCTGCAGCAGCAGGTCCTGGGACACATGCAGTGGCAAGGATATGGACTGGCTCCTCAAGGTGTTGCCATTGCTGGTATTTGCAGATAAGCTGGGAAAAAAAGGAATAAATTAAAATGCCTGTGTGCAGCAGGGAGATGCTCCTGGGTGGCCTTGGATGTCCTAGTGGACATCTAATATTCCCCAGGCAATGAAATGGGCCACTCAACATCAGGTTATTCTTGCCAAGGAGAAGATGAGAATTCAGCTGAAGCAAGATGACTACCAAGACAGAAAACAAGAACATTAAGGGTTGCAAAGCACTTCAAAGGGGCCCAAGAACCCAGGAGGCTGCGGGAACACCCCATGGCATTTCCAGGATGGGCAATGCAGGTGGTGGAGAGACACAGTGGGAACAAGAAAAAGCCAAGGATGCTGCTGGGTGCTTCCTCCTTCTCCACAACATAAATGCAGCCCCATTCGTTTCACATTTTTCCTCCTTCCAATGCTTTTAGCTGTAGTCAGGGAAGGAGGTGAGCATGGGCAGGCAGCCCTGGAGCCAGGAGTGGCCTGGAGTGAGGCTGGCCGAGCCCCAGACACACACAGTGTGAAAAGCAAACTTGCGACCTCCCTGCCTCCACCAGCTTTAAAGACAGAAAAAGAAAAGAAAATCCACCCATTAATCTTCCCACACTAATTTAACCAAACCTCTTTTCAGGTTTCTGACACAGCAATCTTCTGGTCTTGCCAAGATCCACTTTTTTTGCCTTCCCAGGAGAGGATGGGGAGGAGAGGGAAGGCAGAAGGCCTGGGGGCTTCTCCTCTCCTCCCCAGGGCAAATCCTGCCAGGTCACACTGACACATGCTCACAGCACGAGCAAATACAGCTAGCAGTGAGGGAAGGCACTTGGTAATAGAGCTACAGCCACCCCAAAGTAAGCTGGAACCTGAAAATTCCCTGCCCACCCTCCTGCTTTTGTAAATTCCTCACTATCCCTGCTGCTGGGGGTGTGAGGGCCAGGCCTGCAGCGCCCAACACTGTCACAGCTCAGAGCACCTCTTTAAATGTGTTTAATTAGCACACAGGGGGCTTAACATGCCACCTGACGCCAGTTAGGGCAGGATGCCAAGCAGGTATTTCATAGAATCACAGAATCCCAGAATACTCTGAGTTGAAAGAGACCCACAAGGATCATTGAGTCATATAATCCTTAAGGTTGAAATAAAAAAGTCTAAGATCACTGAGTCCAACCACCATGCTCACAACCAAGCCATGTCCAAGTGCCACAAGCGCTATTTCTTCATGCACTGAAGGGTAAGGAAGGAAGGAGGCAACACCGGTCCAGCTGGTGGGATGGGGCTGGAACAGCCCTGGAGTATCCCTGCAGGCCACGTTATGGGAGGCTGGATGCCTGCAAACCCTTCAAATTCAACACCCACTGTCCCAGAGCTTATGACAAGCAAAGACTTTGCTTTTATTTGCTGTCTCCCACCCACCACCTCCCTCTGCAGGCAGGGAACCAGGCACCCAAAGCCCAACTCACCAAATCTTGCATCCTACATCTCCATCCCACCCTAGACCCTCTCCAAGTCAGCTCCCCAGGACAGAGATTGCCTGTCCTCAAGGGCAGACAGGTTTTCTGTGGTTTTAGTCTGCTCCATAACTTCACCCAGGAATGCTACAAGCACCACCTCAAGCCCAGATTGCCAGTTTACCCAACTTGTTCATTGTACATATAAACTGCACATGGATATGTATACATAAGTTGGGAAATTGTGGTCTGAAACTGGGGCTAAGCCAAGAAGCTCCCTATGGATCATACTCCCCACAAAGAAACTTCCTATTTCTGCAGGATGCAGCACACAGATTATTGTACAACCAGGTGGTCTTGAGTCCTCTGGGAAAGCATCACCTCACTTCTGCTTACAGGCTGTTTCCACTTACGGCAAACCAGGCTAACTGCACCTTCCACTATCCGACTGGAATTATACACACTTCTCTATACCCCATTTCAGCCTCATGCTCACCCTCAGGGTAACTTCCCTCTTGAAAACCAGTAACCTCCTTGCTTCAGTACCTCACAGCTTTGAGTCTCCCTCTGGAGAAGCTTTACCAACAAAAAAAGTTTAAATAAAGCCAGGCATATATCTATTACAGTTCTCCTCTTTGCAGTCTTTAGCTTACACCCTCTGCTTTGCATCAGGTCACAATAATTTGGCTCTGGCAGATGAAAGGCCAGGAGCTGGAGGACAATGGATTTAAACCAAACAGAGCAAAGCTCCAACCAAACCACACTAAGACA
This sequence comes from Illadopsis cleaveri, assembly GCA_013399915.1. Lineage (NCBI taxonomy): Eukaryota > Metazoa > Chordata > Aves > Passeriformes > Timaliidae > Illadopsis > Illadopsis cleaveri. Next base: position 342,079 of record VXBB01002841.1, on the reverse strand, counting down.
GCTATTTGCTTTGGCACACGCCTTTGTTCAGGTTCATTGTACTGGGATTGGGTGCAATAGGAGAAGTTTGCCAGGATTCAGTGTGACAGCAGAGCTCAGAACAGGGCAGAGACCTGGGTTTGAAACCCTGCAGTGCTGCAGCGGGACACTGCAGCAGGACATGCAAAGGAAAGAGATGACTATCTCATAGGTGACTATGATATACCACCATGCCAGGGTTTTCTTTGTTCTAGTTTAATACTGGAAACCCAAAAGAAGGCAGAACGTTTCAGCTTCTTGTGAGAAGTTGGCTTGAGGGTCATGTAGAGGTTCAAACACATCATAAAATCACATAATGGTTTGGGTTGGAAGGAATCTTTAAAGCTTATCTGGTTCCAACCTCCCTGCCATGGGCAGGGATACCTTCTGCTAGACAAGGTTGCTCAAAGCCCCATCCAACCTGAACATTTCCCTGGATGGAGCAGCCACAGCTTCTCTGGGCAGCCTGTGCCAGTGTCTCACCATCCTCACATGGAACAATTTCTTCTTAGTAACTCATCTAAACCTGCCCTCCAAAGTCAGTGGCAGCCCAGGCTCAGTTCACTCTCTAGAGAGGGTCATCAATACTTGAGGAGACTTTTGAAGGAAGCATTCTGTACGCAAAGTCTTGCCCAGACACTGCATAATGAGCAGGTTTTCACGTTAGCAGGGTTGAGGAAGCCGGAGTCTATCCTGCTTCACATCAGACACCAGCTCCACCTCATGCGTCATTCCTGCATGACTCAGACAAAAGTCCCAGCACAACTTTCAACTTCCAACAAGATTGAGGGGAGCAGATAAGCAAACAGGAACACGTTCAGCCATAGAGAAACCACTCAATTTTGGAGCCGGAAAAAGGAAAACAAAGCAAAGAAACAAATCGAATAGCGTCACTGCTTCACAGTTTTCTCAGAGATGCCTCAGCTCCTGTTGTGTTCACTTCAGCTCAGTGCCTGGATCCATTCAGAATCCACGGAACCAAAAGACTATATCCACAGCTGCCCTTGCACCATGAACTTGCAGAAGGAAGCAATTTGAAGAATATGTTTTCTTTTCAGCTGTACCAATCAGCAGTGGTGCCTTTAGCCTGCAAGTGGAAAGGTCCCACTCACTGCTCCCAAACAGCATGTCCTAACTTTTCATCTTTCCTAACATCAGTTTTTCAACCAGGGCAGCAAGACTCCTACAGACGAACCGAGCAGAGAGTGTAGAAAAACCCACTCCCAGCAGGATCCGGTTACATCTTGTGAGGAAGTTTTCAAGCACATCAAATTTTAAGCAGGGCTCTTACAGACTGCCTTCAAAAGCAGGTCTCAAACGCAGGACGGAACACTCTGCCGGGGAAGCACAGGAAACAGCATGAGGTGACGCAGTGCAGCAGCACAGCATCTGACAGCCAGGAATCCTGGATCCTGACTTGTCTACATATCAAAGGGAACTGCCTGCTTCAGCTTTGCTCCAACTTCTCTGTGATGCCTTTGTGAATCTTAACTAGATCTCCTGACCATTTCTTTAGAGGCACAGGAGAATTGGGTAGGAAGGCGAATAGGAGAGATGGCAGAGATGACTCAGGACACTGCAGATGCATCATGAGATACTGGTCCCTGCTCAGCACAGTGGAGGTGGTGCAACACCCTGTGCTAATTGAATGACAAAAACAGGCATGAGAACTTAAGGGGCATGGATCTGGCTCCATCCAGCCTGAGTCCTTCTTTGCTTTGGGCTTGATTATTTATGGCAAGTGCAGAGAGAGACTGAGAGCAGCTCAGCAAGATAAGACCTTAAAAATCTGGTGCCTGAGTACAGTCTTTCAGCCTGATTCACAGACTAGCACTGACTCTCCAAAGCCAGATTGTGCTTTGGTGATGAGCTGGTGACAAACAACTGCTCCAGGGCACGTCAGCAGAGTGACAGGTAGCCTCCAAACTGTGTAAAGGGACCAGGGGAATCTAGGCACTACAGAAGGATGTTCAACCTTGCTGGGAATAAAGATGATAGCGACACAGCTGCCCAGCAGGTTCCCTTGGGGAGGAGGGCAGCATCACAGGACAAAGAGCACAAGAACCCTCTGAAGATGTGTGTACACCTCGTGCTACACCACATAATGTGCACAGCCCTATCTGGAAAGAGGAGGGAGATGCTTCCTTATCAGAGCTGATGTGTAGCTCACAGAGGCCCTCATGCTGACCAGGTGATCCCCAGGCCATTATCCAGGAGCATCTGGGGGGCGTCACAGTCTGCAGGTGACGTGGGTCAATGTGACTGTGCACACAAATATTGCACTGGCTAAGCAAGTATCCCACATCCCCTTTCCTAACAGGCACTGACATAGCAGGTTAGTTAGCTCAGAGTGTCCTCATCATTCTCAAAAATGTCCAGCTCGAAACCCCCCTACTATTTCAGTCATTGCTATTTCCTCTGCAGATAGCAGCAAATCTGGTTGACAGCCAGCTGAGTGGTGGTGTTTAATGGATTGACTCGTCTATGGATTTCCTTAAAAAAAAGAAAAAAAAGCCACCTCCAAACATTTAAATAAATAGAAGCCAGGATTAAATAAATCAGCTTAAAATTACTTTTGAGCCATTCCCAGTTATGTCACATGGAGGAAATGCATCACCAGGGTCCTTTCTTCACTGGTTTTTTCAAATATTAATAAGCAGTGTAATTGCAACATGACTCACTGAGATCTCCTGCCAAGCTGGAGAGACTATCTGCAAGATGCAGGCTTTCTAGAGCGTTGCAAAGGCAGATGTGTGCTTGGGGACTCTTTTGGAAAGGTTTGCATTGTAAGCAGCAGGGGATGGAAAATGGCCAGGCAACTGCTTGCCTTTGCAAGTCATTCCCTCGCTTGCTCATTCTCTTCCCTCCTCTCTTAACGACCCCTTCACACAAGGGAATTATTGCAGGATTGGGGTTTGGTGCTTTGAGCATGTAAAGCACTGCACAGCCTGTGATTTTTATTCCATGAGGAAGGTCTGAGATGAGAAACCAGCCAGGATCATTTGTAGTTCCAGGCAAGAGGAACTTGCTGATGGTGGAAGCTGTACCAGTGCCTGGGCCAGCTGTGGGCCATGCTGCTGGCCTCCTACCCAAGCACTAAAATGCTCCAGGGAACAACTTAGAGAGGGGTAAGACCACAATGACACCAAAATTGAGATTACTAGAACCAGAGAAGAGGGTGAATGGAACAGGAAAATGGTGCAGCACTGTGGGAGATGGGAGATGAAGATCAACAGCAGAGCAAGCTGGCTCAGTTTGCTGCTTGATTATCTTTGCTCACTTCCAAGCTGAGTGGTTCCCAGCCAACCTGATACCACCGGGCATCTACTGCAGCCCTGTCAGACAACCCTGCTGTTGCTCTTCAAGCAGTGGGTGCTGCGCAAATGCCTCATGAATATGGATTTGGCAGTGTCAGCTTGGACAAAATCCCCCTTGCATCTTTACAGAGGTTGTTGCAAGGCACCTGAATTCCCACTCAATAAGGATCTTACCATAACCCCAGTCCCATGGGTGAAGCCCCATCTGCCTTTCCAGACAGGCAAAAAGGATTCTTAGATGCTGGCCTTGAAGGATCAACTCTCAGAGATAGAGAACAATGTTTATACATCAGAGAACTATCAAGACAGCAGGATTTTCAGATGGGCAAGTACCTGCAGGCTCATTCAGTTTGGCCCCTCAGTGCCAGCACTGGCCAAGCCTCACAAAATACCTCAGTTCCACCAAAAAACCCAAAGCCCAGCTAGATGTGAAGGCAGTAAGGTTCCAGGATTTTTGCAGCACCTACCTCATCCGACTCATCTGAGAGGGTCCGCAGCAAGATGGGGAAGAGGCTGTCGGTGTGTCGGAACATCTGGAAGCAGAAGGATGGGTGGCATTAGTCCTACAGGCCTGGTCATGCCCAGCCACAGGACACTTGCCCTGAGGGAGGCTGCCAAGAGCTTCACCAGAATTTTCCATTTGAGCTGGAGAACTCTTCTTTCTCAAGCTATGGGGTATCTGGCAGCCAAAGCCTTCCCAGAAGAGGCAGGTGGACACACACTTGCAAAACTACCAAGACAATTACAATTTGCACTGCTATCAAGGCAATGGAACAGGCTGTGAGCTGACATGCTCAGTTGAATGCTGAGTCCCCAACTTACCTTACGAGGAGTCTTGATGTACAAGTGGTAAAGCCATTTCAGGACTGCAATTCTGGTCATCATTCCAGTGGATGTATCACTAAGGTGGTAGTCCAGCACCTGAACTATTCCATCCAGGTTTAGGGTCACCTGTATCCTTTCGCAGCTGCATGGAAAGAAGAGAGGCTGGTTCAGTGCTGGAACATCCAACTCATTCCTCCCATGGTGGGGAAGTCTACAACACTCCAGAGGCTGCACCAAACACCTCAGCTCAAACCCTCACTAGATCAGGTTAGTAGTCCAGCCAGAGCTTCAATATTTCCAGAAATGGGCCATCCACAACTTCTCTGCAAAACCTATGCCAGTGCCTCACCATCCTGAGTAAAGAGTTTCTTCCTAACATCTAATCTAAATCTCTCCTAGTTCAAAACTGTTCCCCCTTGTCCCATCACTGTCTACCTATGTCAATAGTCACTCTCCTTTTTTATAATGCTTTGGAAGCAACAGAAATCTTCAGTGCTCTAAGGGTCACCACTTTTCCCAAAAGAGCTGATACCTATGCGTGGGAAGGCACCACTCTAAATGAAAACAGTAGCGTGGCTGTATGAGAAACTGGTCCATAGTGCAGTTGCCAGATTTGGGGTTCAAAGATTAGAGCTCCATAAAATGCACTCGAAATCCACCTCAAGGTTGACCAGCTCAAACAGCTTCAGAGAACATTAACCCATGTCTACTCCAACTCCAAACTGATGAAGGCATCCAGGATCCTGATGATTTGTGTTGAGAACTGGAGATGGTGCCCTGTCTGGCGGCGAGTTTGGGATGCAGCTCTCTGCTACAATCCTGTTTTGCGATGTTTATCTTGCTTCCCAGAAGACATCCCAAAAGATCAGGATAACCATTCATCATAGACAAGAGATGAAAGGAAGTAACTCCCTTAGTTTGTCTCTGGGAGAAATTGCTGCAGACTCTTAGATCTTGGTCCCCCAGTTTTTCTCCCAGATAGCTGGGACCTGCACTAGGACAGGTGACCCTAACACAGAAGCCATCATGATACAGCATTTTTATGTCCTGATTGTGATCCTGAAATCTACCTGATGGTTTCCCACCTCCTTGACAGCAAGAATATGGGAAGTATCTGTCCCAGGAGACTCATTTAAGGAGAGATGATGGTTGGAGAAGACCACCAAGGGGAGGCTGCACTCAAGAGCCATGTCACACCTCTCATACCCAGGCTACTGAATTATTCAAGGCTGGACCAGGCTCTTGCTGATTTCTCTAGCGTGCACAGAGCTGCCGTGCATCTTGTTTGATAAGAAATCCTAAGGGGCAGATTTCTCACGGTATAATTTCCAAGTAGAGCTGTGGCTTAATAGGATTTGATCTTCCCCAGGACACACGTTGTAAGGGCGAGACGAGGAGGCTGCAGCCCCTCAGAGCCCTGCGGGGATCTGACTGCTTGATCTGCCTCACGTAACAGATGCTGGGGGCTGCAAATTGCATTTCACTTTGATGTTGAAAACAACAGCCGAGGGCCAAGTGCTCAGACACACGGAACTGAGGGGAAGGAGGGACCCAGAGCATGAGAGTTTGGGAGAGATGTCCAAGGGAGTAGCACTCCAGTTCATTTAATCCAGGCTGAATGAACTCTGTCTTTGGTTTTCCTACAAAACCATCTCCCATGGCAGCTGCATAGCCTGCCATGTTCCCAGTACAGGGCTTCAGATGGAAGAGAAGAATGAAACCTTGACCTGGTAACACCTCCATGCCAAATATACGCATTGCCTGCACAGGACGGAGAAAAAGAAACCTCAGGGTAACACATGTTTTCAGAGGCAAGAGGCCAAAAGGACAGCACAGAGAACTGGTGCCTGAAGCTGGGCAGTTTGGAGGTGGCTTTGACGCTGTCACATCCCACCAGCTCCATGCAGCTGTGAGGTAAGTGGGCAGGAAGCAGAGTACCATGGGTTGCCACAGCACTGTTGTCTGCTGATGCTGGACTTCTAATAGCACAGTAGAAACTTGCTTCTACAAGCAATTTCCAATCTGGTTTGTGCTAAAATCATTTGTGAAAACCCCTTTTCCATCACAGCTCGTGATGCAGTACCTGGGTAGAGCCTGGATGGCTCAAGCCAAAATCCACCTGAGCAGACCCCAGGAGGTGGCTGGGAGCATCAGGCTGACCTGGAGCCAGGCAGCCCCCAGCCACACTGTGTACCACTGCCCTGTGGCTCTACTGGGCTCAGCTCCCACTAGGAGGGATTGCAGCTGGGAAAGCTCCTCATGGGCTACCCTCCGTCCAGAGCTGATGAGATAAACCTTTTAGGGGGGTTGCTGGTGGAGAAGCAGATCCTTTACTCAGCACAAAACCCAGGCACCGCCATGAAAGGTGAGAGGTCTGATAAACATTGGAGAAATGTCTGATGAACATGGGAGATTGGGCTAAAAACCTCTCACAAATCCTTTGGGATAGAGTGGCACCAGACTACCATGGGCTACCCCCTTTCCAGGGGTTATGGCAGCAGCTGAGTGCTGCTGCAGCTCCAGAGCCGGGCTCGCAGCTCAGCCTGGCTCTCCCTAATCCCCAGGCAGGAGGGGGCGGGAGCAGCAGCAATGGCATTGCGTTAATGTGATCCTCTGGGCCTGCCACGCCGCCTCCCAGCGCCGGCATCTGTGGCAGGGCAGATGTCAGATGCAATCACTTCCATCTAACCCACTACCCCAGATTCTCCTCCCGAGCATGAGCACAGCCCTGGCACCGCCCCCGCTGTTCGCCTGTGACAGTGAGAACATGTTTTTAGGGCAAACTGAGCAATGATGGGGGCTGTGCCAGGCTCTCACCTCTGGATCCGAGGAGTCTTTGCTCAAGCTCAGTGGGGGGGCAGAAGATCCATCCCCCAGCACATCCCCCTATCTCAGAAAGCACCCTCCAGCACAGGAACTGACCTTACTTTCCCACTACATTCAACCCACAGTAATGTTCTTCACTCCATGACCTTTATCAACCAATTTTCTCACTTCTCCCCTTTCTTCAAGGGCTTCTGCCATCTCTCTCCTCAGCAGTCACCTTTTCTCCACCAATGCCTGAGCTGTCATCTTTCTCCTGGCCTCCTGCCTGGCCCAACTGCTTTCCTGACCCCATTTTCAGACAAGGTTAAGGTCCAGGCCAAGCTCTAGCTTTTAGGCAAGCCCAGCAAAATGGCCTTGCCAAGTGTGGAAATATCCAGATTCTTTCATTGTGGTCCAAGTCACAAGGGCAGCTCCCATAGAGGCTGGCAGCTGTGCTGCTCAACGGGCTCGAGCCAGCGGCCAGGAGGTAAATAGCTCCTCTCTGCTATTGGTTCCACAAGCTGTCACTTTCTTGTCCTTCACCGCTCTCATTTCAGTGCTCTTGGCTTCCTTCTGCTTACTGCAGTTTCCAAGATCTCCCAGGGAAGCAATGAGGCCAAGGTCTAGGCAGAGGCATCCAGTCCAACAAGCTGCAGATCACTGTGACAAGGGCTGGGGCAGTGTGCCCGAGGTTCCCCTCCAGCTCACCCACCCAAGGATGACGTGAAAGCAGCAAAGGGAAGCCATCTCCTCGCTCCAGGCTGGAGGGAAGGGCCTAAAACCTGTGCAAGACAAGCTGCTGGAGAATGGGATTCCAAGGCAGGCTTGGTGCCTCAGCTCAAAGCAAGCCATCATGCTGCCTTCAGCCAACTATCTCCTCGGTGCTGCAGAGCACCCAACACCATTCCTATCCTCCACCAAAGTATTCCCACCTCCATGAGCTCCCCCAGCTGCACTTTCAAGGTGCATCAGACTCTGGGCATGGGCAGCTTCCAGTGTGAGACAAGCAGCAGCTATTTTAGCTTTGTAGCAAGCACTACC
>VXBB01002841.1:311745-329004 GCA_013399915.1 Illadopsis cleaveri | reverse complement strand
AAAAAAAAAAAGGAGGAAAAAGAACGTTGCATTGGCCGGGAATCGAACCCGGGCCTCCCGCGTGGCAGGCGAGAATTCTACCACTGAACCACCAATGCTGCCCTGTGTGCTGCCCCTGCGCCTGCGGCCTGCTCCTGCCACCCCAACTGCTGCCCACACCCCCCCTGCCACCCACCCGTGTCCGTGCTGCTGCCCACACCCCGCCCCAGCAGCTCCCCCCGCAGCTCCCTGCCTTCCACGGCTGCTGTCGGACAGGAAAATCCTTCAGTCTTAATCCCATTCTCCTGCTCCCTCTCATGGCAGGATTCTCCAAAAGCCACTGGTGGGCGTGTTACAGGAGAGCACTGGCCTGAACGTGTAGCTTTAGAAGAACCCAAACGAGCCCTTATGACTTAAATATTACCACATATTTCACACACCTGGACAACAAAGATGTGTTGTGCCAGAAGAAACGTTTAGTCATGCCAGGACAACAGCATCCATGGGATGTTGGAGGGCTAACACCATTGCTGTTCCCAAACATTGATTCATGGGGACCACTTAGTTTCTCTTCACTTCAACCCTCCTTCAGGTCTCCCACCTCACTTGCAAACTTCCCTCTTTTATGTTCTGGAAATTTTATGTTCTGGAAATTTTAGGACTGGGACAATACCTGCCAGATGGTCTGGAGAATACCATGAATCTGGAAAGGATCCTAAATTCCTCACCGTTCTGTTCTCTACCCTTCCTGACCACACACATCCTCCATGCATGTGTTGATACTCTCCCAGAACTAACACAGATCTCTGAGCTCTTCTTTGGGTGATGATGTCTGCCCCCAAACTAGAAATTATCTTTTTCAGGTCAACTTCATGACTAAGTTGAAGGGGAGCATGGTGAGAGGATGGGGATGTTCACCAGGGCAGCAATGCAGCACCACTCAGGCTCCAGGTCAGAGCAATGACCCTCTCATGCAGCCTGCAACCATTGTGTCTGTCTCAGCAGAGGATCATCTGTGTAACAGGTTTCCAAATAAAGCACAGAGGTGTCATGTACTCTGAGCTGCTTCAGGACACCAAATCAACTCAAGAAATTCTCTTGAGAACATTCCCTTGACCTTCTTTACAGCTCTACTGGCCCAGACCAACTGGGACTCACCAGTGGTCACTGACTCTGGCTTGGAGAGGGACTCCTCTGAGGTGGGCTCTGCTGGTATCGTCATTGATGGCTTGGCCTCATCCATTTCATCATCCTCTGGGATGACCAGCTTCATCAAGCTCTGGTTGCACACGTTTGCCACCTCCTTGATGTCTGAGTGAAGGCAGTGTAAGGAACATGCAGACCCACACGTGGGCAGGTGCTGGCCACAGAGAAGCCACTGCAGCCCCACCAGAGCCACCCCAGCCCAGGTACTGCAAGACCCCTCACATCCAAAAGGCCAGTGTGGGTGTTAGCACTTGGTGAGAGAACTATTCCTGGACCTGCACCACAAGGGCAGGAAACAGGCACTGGAGGAGGTGCTTCCCTGTGGGCTGCTGTAGCAGGAATGGAAGGGGAGCAGCTCTGAGTTACAAGGATACTCTTCTTGCGGTCATCGTAGGAGAGACACGGCAGGACAGCAGTCAGGATCCCTGAGGAGTAAGGCAGCATCACCCGGCCAGCCAGCTGGATGAACTCCCGCATCCAGCACATGGCTGTCAGCTGGATCAAGTCATCTGGAACACATGGGACATGCAAAGGTGAAGGAAAGGGCAGCACTGGCTCCACAGGCCAAGGACCACCTGCAAGCAAGGAGCTGCCTCTGCTCCATCCTGAGAGATCCTCATCTGAGCAGTTTAATCCCAGAGGAGATCAGTAAGACCTGAACCTCCAGGGAGCCTTGATATTAAACACAATCAATAGGTTTCAGTTAACCCAGTTCAACCCATAATGCAGGTTTCCTCATTTACAAGTATTTCGTCAAGCTTCCCAATGCATAAAGCTATTTCTTCAGTCACACCCATTGCAGCTGTGGGTCTGAGTCAAGCATCATTCCTAGAGCTGGGGTTTTACCAACCTCCCTAAATTCTCGAAAAGGCACCACTGTCACAACACTCTGCTAATCCGGGGCCAGATTTTAAGCTTAAATAGTGTAAATTCATTAGGAGTTAGTTTAATCAAGAGCAACCAATCTCAGCCTATCTACACTTTTCTATCTCCCAGGAAACCCACTCCCATTCAGTAACATTTAAAGAGCACGATAAGCAGAACTTGAGAATAAGATCCTTCTCAGCAAACAGATCCAGCAGCAGCTGTCACTCTCTGCCACTGCCTACATAGGAGACCCAGAGGGGCTATAGTGCAGCACTGCCACAAAGCCCACAGACATCCTTAACTCTCCAACCTATGCACCAAGTGCCACCAGAGGTTACAGTAAGACCTTAAGGAGATCCTCCTAGAAGTGCTGGATATACACAGGTGCCAAATATTTTTTAGGCCCCTGCATTTTGGAGAATGCAGACCTGTGTTGTGGCTGAGGGATGTGCAGTACAAAAGCAATTGTGTCAACTACAGGAGAGCTGCCTGCTCCCTCCTTTCAGCACGATTTCCATGAACAGTGACAAAAAAAAAAGGCAAGCAGCTGAGCTGGTGCCTGCTGGAAAACTCCTGGCCTGAATCTACAGTTGGCATCACAAACCAGGAGGCTGGTGCTACTGCCTGGGCCTGTGCACTCACCTGCTGCCTGGCAGTGGATCACCAGGATATTGGCCATTTCTGCAAACTTCACACTGGAGGGATTCTTCTTGATCTCCTTGAGGAATTCCCCAAGAGCCACCTCGCACCTGTGGAGATGCAGAGCAGCTGGTCAACACTAGGTCACCTTAGACAGAGCAATTAGGAAGAACTTATGGAGACTATCTTCTCCAGGTGCACATGGAAGGATGCTGGTGGCACAGCAGAAGTGTCTCTGCACAGAGGCAGGGGCAAGAAAGATGAGGCTGACAAGCTCACCCTGCCCCACAGCAGAGACTGCACACAGGACACGCAGTGCAAGGACATAGGTGATGGCAGCCCAGAGCCCCCCACAGCTTCCACAACTCCCCCACAGCCACCCAGTTTCTGTGGTTCTCCTCTCTGATGAGGAGCAGTGGGGCAGGTGATACCCAAAGCTTTTAGTGCTTGTTCCTTGACATGGGGATGCTAGGAAAAAAAAGATATAGTGATGATCCAGAAAGGTTTTGGAGCAGGATAGACCCAGGTCAGTCTCACAACTTACTTATGCCCTACAAAAACCAGTCCAGCCACTCTCTCCAAGCACAAAATGCCAAGATCCTTTGAACTCCCTGAAAACACGCAGACATTCCTGCCCTTCAAAATTCCTCTGTCTTGGGACCAGCGGTGTGTCTGTGGAGAAAGTTCCCAATCTTTGCTTCTCCAGCCAGGAGATGTCTTGCCAAGAAAGGCTCTCATGCTGCAAGTTTCTTCAGAGACCTCATGCCCATCCCAGAACCACACAAGAGCCTCTAAGGCTCTGAAGTCGGGTGCTGTGCCCTACACAACTCAACCAAGCAGTTGAGTCCCAGTACAGTTTGTCCCCCAGTACAGAGTATGGAGTCCTCCATGGCCATGGAATGGAGGAGGCCCTTGCCAAGGACACTCTGATCCGCTGCCCAAGCCAATCTATCCCCCACCACACACATGGAGCTTCACTGCAGTTACACACACAAATTGAAAACCAATAGAAAAATGAAAGATGAACAGCGAATGTGACACACCCTTGGTACCAGCCAGCCTTCACACTCACATTTTCCTTATCTCCTTGCTGTTGTCTCCCAGGATCTGAAAGAGTCCATCTAGGATTTCTGGTAGGTAATCCAAGAGGTTGATATCAGGCACAGACTCTAAGACCAGGATCTAGATCAGGGAGGAATACAAAAGGAGAGGTGAGTTTTCAAGACGCCAACTAACATCACCGGCCCAAATCTGGCAAGACGCTGAGGAATTCAGAGCTGAGCTATGTGGGATAGGGGGAAGGAAGAGGACACTGTGGAGTTGCCCATCTTGGGAAGTAGCTGAACTAGCACAGCAAGCAAGCAATCAGCCTGCAGCACTACTAGATTTCCAATCACAGCTCTGCAAAACAAAGCAGGGATCGAGAATGACTGCCAAGACTCATCCAGGCAGACCTGGGATGGCAACAGTGTGACTGAGAGAGAGAGCACAGGGAACATATCTCCCCAGACTCCAGCGAGGCACCAAGAGCTCCTGCTTTGCACAGAAAGGAGAGAGCAAGTGGAGATCCCTTGCCTCCTGGAGAGCAACATCTCTCCATCACCTCTGCATTATGGAAAGCAGCCTAGCACTGTCCTTTGGGAGACTGTAACCCCTAGAGCAGAGTATGTCTATTTATACAAGCAACACTTCAAGTGTACTTTCTAACTCGGTGTGCAATGTCCTGAACAGGTTGGCAGAAGCACAGTGCCATATCCCTGCCACTGCAGCAACAAGGTGACAGGAAGTCGGCCTTTTAAAAAGCAGGTAAAAAACTCTGTGACTTAAAAACCTGCCCAAATAAATCCAGGTGCCTGAGCTCACACAGCGCCGTGCATATCTGCAGTTTGCCTGGACATGGGAAGATGATGGGACACAATGTCCCGGAGTTCAGACTGGCAGGCACATGTGGCACCCCGTGTACCTACCCAGGATATGATGAACTGGCGGGCATACTGGTTGTTGGAGTAAATCCTCTCACGCAGCAGTGGGATGAAGCCTACCAGGTCGAACTGGTTGCTCTCTGTCACGATATCCTGCAGAGCCCAAGCAGAGGGTGTTAGAATGACTGCCAGCATGTGTCCATGCAGCAATCCTAACCCAGTCTTTTTAAGCCATGTGACAGGAAAAAGATGACAAGCATGAGTCTGCAGGTCAGGAGACCTGGGGAGAAGGAATCATGCAGTTCATCCAGGCAATGAGCTGACAATCCCCCTCAGGCAGAGACTAATGCTGAGCAGGACCCAGAGAGGGATGCTCCTGCCTGCTGTGTGCCAGCCTGGCTGAACAGGAAGATGGGAAGCTTCTCTGATTCATGCCTCAGTGCTGTGCTGCACACATGAGCAAGCACTTCTGATATAGCCACGTGGACTGGGGTGGGAGAGTCCCCTGACTTCCCTCTAGAGCTCTTTCCACACGCTTGGTGGATTTTGCTGCAAAGCCTGGTGCAGTGGAGCAGATCTCTCAACAGGAAGGTTTGCAGCAGGAGACTGGGTTAACTGCTGTGATAACAAGGAGCAAGGGCAAGACCTGGTAGGAAGCTGCTCACCTCTGAATAGCAGCAGAAAAGGAACTGGGAGGTCTGTGGCAGCAAAAACCCCGTCAGCAGGCAGAACAGGAACGGGAACCAAGCCCACACCCTGCAGCAGCAGCAGCTCCACTCACATCATGGCTCCCTTAGGCAAGGGAGGGAGAGCAGAGGAACAGCTCTCCTGCTGCCTGGCACAGCACTGCAACCCTCAGACTCAAACCTTGCTTCCACCAGCTCCCACGAGCTGAATGCTCCGACATGGCACTGTGATAACCCACCAGCCCCTCCATCCAGCTGCCTGAGAAGGCCACCAGAGCCTTGAACGAAGAGGCTGCAGCCAGTGAGAGAAATGTTTTGACAGCAGTAACAGGACTGAGGTGGGATGGCTTTAGCAGCTGCAGCCTTGGGGACTGACAGGTCCCCAGCCAGGACATGGCTCCAGCTTGCATCAAGGACTCTCTCAGATGGAGAGCAAAACTACCTTGAGGAGCCGATCAAGGAGCTCGGAGCCACTTTTGACATTTGGGTCAGGATCAGCAGCCAGCTGTGAAAGACAGAAACAAAGAGACATTGCAACAGTGGCTCCCAGGCCTGCTCCCTGCTTTGCAGCACAGCTCCCAATAGGCTCACAGGACTGTTACTCTCCTTTGACAATACAGGGACAGACATACATAAGTCCCTTTATCTCCCAACTTCTCATTAGGCTCCAAAAAATTTTCCTGAGAGACTTCCAAAGGGGGAGATCAAGCACACATCACCTCCCCCAGTTATGCACGTTTTCATGGGCCAGCAGTCACACTCTCAAAGAGCAGAGAAATGCAGGTATGCAGGTTACCATGAAAATCTGCAAAGGCAGACATACATAGACAAAGTTTTGACGCTACAGACCCAACAAAGCCAAAGTGCTGCAGAGTCACCTTGCCTGCAGCAGGTCTCTCAGCCTCACTTTCTAATACCATTCAACAAGGAGTTGGAGACTACATCCTGGAGGTGAGGACAGAGAACAAGGTATCTTACAGTCAACTTCATACCAACAGTATCAGTGGCTACTGTGTAGAAACTGTTCATTTTGCTGATCCTTGTGCGTCCCTTCCAACTCAGAATATTCTGTGATTCTGTCCTTCAGACCTGTCTGGGTCAAAGTAAACCAGTTTGCTTGGAAAAGAAAACCTTGGACAACTTGTTTTGACTTGGAGATGATGAGGACTAGTCCTCGAAAAGCACATGGGGGTTAAGAGGAAGTTTCTTACCTTGCTGAGGCCATCGAAGAGCACGTTGAAGTGTGGGAGGACAGAGCCCCTGGCCACCTTGACAATGTTGTAGAGAGCCTCACAGGCGTAGTACCGCAGTCGACTGTCAGCATCATTGAAACACGTCAGCACCGGCTCGATCAGCTCCTTCAGGTACAGCCCAGAGTCCTGGGGACCACGAGGAGACTGGTTAGCTGAGGACCATGCCATAGAGAGTGGGAAGAGATGGCACTGCCCTGGAACATACTGCAAATACTTAGGCCTGTGATGGCTTTAGTGCATCTATGCTGGGCAGGATTTACGAATGAATTTTGAATTTTATTACTGAATTTTGTTATTCAGGTATAGTGAGAAGCAATCAGGTTTGCAGTGCATCTGCCTCATCTCCTGCCTGTAGGGCAGAAAGAGCCAGGGATGGATTTCTGTGTGGGCCAGTCTCAGCAGTGCACAGCAGAAGACGGAAGGGCTGCAACTCTTGTCAGCTCTTTTAATACAAACTAGCACCCAACCTGTTGAGTCAAGTTCTACTGCTGGAGACTGAAGAGAGATAGAAGCCCTTTAACCACGCCTAGGCAGCTGCCAAGATGTAACCTTGGCCAGAAAGTGCTCCTGGGCCCAAAAGGTGTGGCTGGGTGTTGTGGGAAAACTCCAACACAAGGCAGTTGCAGGCTGCAATGCAGGAAGGGAGCTGGAGAGCTGTGGGGCCACCAGCCTGACTCTTCCCATCACACTGACCCAAAAGGAGCTGCTGTTCTCTCACCACAACCTGCACAACCCAAAATACCCATCATTCCTACCTTGCCCAGGGCAATGGAGCAAGCAGCAAGGCCAATGAGTCCCCCTTTCCGGCTGTGGGGGTGCTGGGAGAGTGCAAACTCCTGTGACAGGATCTGGATCACGTGTTTGATCTGGGATGTGTTGTTCTGAGCCACAAACTCTCGCACCAGCCTGGGGAGAGAGGGGGAAGCACACAGGGAGGTTTAGGTTCTGCCAGATACAAATGTTGAGGGGCCTGCTGATAGATAGGGACTTCCAGCCACAACAAGCACCAGAGAAAGCAGTACTGAAATGGGGAATGCTGAAGGAACCCAGAAGTGAAACCAGAACTCTCCCCTCCTCCCCAGTCACAACCAAGAGCAGCTCCCTGCACTCCTGCTGCTCCAGCCTGCAGCTTCTTACACTGTTCACAAACTCTCAGCCCAGGATATTGGCTCTCAAGGGCCATCCCAGTGCAGCTGTGTGCTGGCAGAGAAGTAACCAGGTCTTCAAACACCCCCTCCAACAGGTCAGGTTATCCAGGTAATTTCCCTCCAGCATGGCACAGGATGGGAGCTCAGCATGCACCTAGAGCGCTGGTGGCTTGGCAATGAATTGCTGCCCACCAGGCCTACACACAGTGCCGTGGTTTTGAACCCTTCCAGCCACCCATACAGTGCTTCACTTAATATCCCATATATTTAACTTTACTATTAACAGTACATTTCAATATATTCTTAAACAGCCCAAGATTTAACAAAAAGCCAACACAGTTTCCATACGCAATACCTGCTTCTCCCCAGGAACTTGCAGCTCATTATCCAGAGATAATTAACACATAAGCTGTGGATGAAGAGACCATATCCCTGCTCCTACCTACAGAACTGCTTCCAGGTCCCAGCTTGCCCACCCAGCTCTTCAGCCTCAGTCTCCTGTTGGCAGAGTCCTTGGCCAGGCAGGGAGGCACAGGCAGCTGTGCAGGCAGCTGTGCAGGCAGCTGTGCAGGCAGCTGTGCAGGCAGCTGTGCAGGCAGCTGTGCAGGCAGCTGTGCAGGCAGCTGCAGCATTGGTGGTTCAGTGGTAGAATTCTCGCCTGCCACGCGGGAGGCCCGGGTTCGATTCCCGGCCAATGCAATGCTCATTTTCCTCCTTTTTGCTTCCATTTCTATCCATAGTGCAGACTTAGGCACCTTGAAAACTCTGCCTAAATAATCTTCTTTACCTTAACTGTCAAAAAAGGTACAAAAGCTTTCACTGCCTAACTCCATAAAGAGTTTCTTTGGCACTATATGAATCTCGCACTCCCCAAAAGCGCCACTGGCCAGTCAGGCACTTGATAATCCAGGAAAACCATTACAGAAGATGTTTATGAACATTTCCTCCCCAAAATTACAAACACCAGCTCTGCTCTCATCTTGCTCTGAGCAAAGCAGCTGCTCCCTGTTGCCGTGGGGACACCAGGCAACCCCTCCCTCACTCTCCAAAGCCAAGTTCCCCAACAGTTACAGCCCGATCCACATCCAGAGACTGCTGCTTTAGGGATAACGGCTCCATTTCCAGTCCTGCTCCAAGAAGAGAAACACACTGAGCTCAAGCAAGAGAGACCATTGGGGTGATCATTTTACTTCCTACATTTCACAAGATGCAGCTTTGTTTAAACAAGGATAAGTTTACAGACTTCCTTCATGAGTTTAAAGGACTCAAGATTTAATTAATGAGGAAAAAGCGCAGCATCAGAGCCTGCAAGCAGCAGGAGCTGCTCCTGCATTATCAGCTGAAGGAGGAGGAGGCTCCTGAGTAAAGAGGCAGCGAGTCCCTCCTGGCTTGATGCCATGGACATGGAAGTGATGCTGCTGGGGCCATTATGTGAAGGGTTTTAGATGAACTAAACCTGTGAAATCTGTACAAAAGGTTGACCCTTGCCTTTTTCCTCCTCACACTCTTCCCAAGTTGTACTTCCAGCTTGATCAGATGAACTGCCTGACCCCAAAGCAGACTTTGGTTGGTGTAAGGCCAGCACAAACCCTTAATCCTGGGGCAGAGTAAGCTGGAGCAGATCTGCTTGGGTAAGGCACAGAGCATCACCCCTGACAATGTAGCAAAGGAGTTACTGAAGTAGCCCAGCGGCTGGAGTTATGAGAACACTGCAAGAATCCCACCCTGCAACACTGCAATCCACCCACAGTAAATTATTCCTATAACAAAGAGAGAAAACTAAACACACCAAACAGCAGAAGGAGCTCGCTGGGTTGGGCTTGTACCAGAGCACACACTCACCCCTGTCCCAAGTGCCATTTTTCTCTGCTGACCTCTCATGCAGCACCCTCTGCGCTGGAGGCAGGCAGTTCCTGCACCATATCCCCCACTGAACTCTCAGCAGAGTGATTCCATCCCCATGTCACTGACTGCCCCAAGTGCCTGACTGCTCTCCTTGCAGGCTCAGCATGGCCACATGTCCCACCCAAAACTCACCCACCAGCTTTGACCACCACTCCCAGCCCCGTGCTGAGCTGCATCCCGGGCGATGTTTCAGATCTCCTGCAGGAGCTGAGCTCTCAGGCAATGCCCAGGGAGGACACAGTCCTTCCCAGGAAAAGCTGTGCCCAAGCACAGCACCCAGACCAGCACAGCGAGGGTGAAAAGACAGGCAGGGAACACATACAAGCAACACCAAAGGTGCATGGCCACGCCAGAAGGTGCCTGCAGATCTTTGCCTGGGATACTCTGAAAGGAAGACCCCAGATCTGCTAGAACAGCAGGTGGGCAAGAAGAACCAAGGCAGCACCCGATGGCCAAGGGTGACAGTAACATTTCCCATCTATCACAGGATCCAGCACGGGGTAAGTTTGAGTGAGCCCTCAGGGGACAGGCAGGATGGCACCATGACTCTGGACATGTTGCAGCAGAGCAGGCAGTTCATTTCCAAGGAATTCCTACAGTGAGGCCACTCGTGAATTCATCTCACACCGGGCTGTGCAACTGCACCGGGCACCCACCGTCAGAATGAGCCTTCTGTTAAGGGCTCCTGGGATGCGCCTGGAGCCAGCGGGTCCTCACTAGCACCCAGGAGTTGACGCACTCGGGGATAAGTTTCAGTGCCCGGTGGAATGGGGCTGGGAGACAGGGACCAGGTTTGGGAGAGATCCCTCCTGCCCGAGCACCGCCCACGGCGCTGTCCCCGACAGGGTCACCGTGTCACCTTAGTCCCTTCCCGGGGCTGCCGGGACCGCAGGGTGCCAGGCCAGCAGCGCCGGTACCCCGGACGTCGCGGGGTGACCGTCACTCCCGCAGCGCCCAGCTCCCACCGGGCAGCCGGACCGCTCCCTCCCGCCGCCCGGTGTACGGCTGGATCCACCCAAGCATCACGGGCCGGCTCCCGCCTCCTCGGGGCCGCAGGGAGCCCCAGCACCGCAACACCTCTCCCCACCCTTCTCGGGGCGCCGGGCCGGGCTCCCTGACCCCAGCACCGGGGCCGCCCGCACCGGCACCGCCCCCATTCCCGCTGCCCTCCCAGTTCCCAGCAGCTTCTGCCGCTTACTTCTCTATCTCTAGAGCCGCCACCTTCCTCTTCTCGTAGAGTTTGTCGGTGAGCGCCCGCACCACGCCGGGCGCCAGCGGCGACAGATCCCGCTCCGCGTTCATGGCCCCGCCGCCGCCACCGGCGGCCACGTGACCCCGACCGGGACGCGCGCACACGTGACCCCGGCAGGAGGTGCGCACACGTGACCCCGCCCCCGCCGCACAGCGCCCCCGCGCGGCACGGAGACACGCTGCACCCCCGGCTCATTAACCCCTCGGGTCATTAACAGGAGCGTCGGTAGGGAGAGACGCCTTCGCCCCGACAGCCCGAGGGGGGACAGTCCCGGTCCTGGGCACAGGTTTATGTCTAAGAGGATTTAGCAGCACTTAACCATTGATTAATTTAATATTTTCAAAGTGATCCGACAGACTTTGCTATAACTGCAACAGCCACTCAATTATCTATAAAGTGTTTAAATTAAACTCACACATGCACTCTCACAGACACACGGGTAAATGCTGGTAAACGTCCCCAGCTATACCTATTAAAAATTTCTCTCAAGTGCCAGTGGAATACTTGGATCGAATGCCTTGGAGTTCCTCAGCAGGTGAGGGTTGAGCCTCAAGTCGTGGGGATATTGGTACAGGCTGCAACACTTCAGCTTGTGGCACAGACCGATTGTCTGTGCGTGGCTAAATGTCTCCTGTCCAAAAGATTCCCCCTCTTGTGCCAGCATATCTGGCCACCACATACTTCACAGAGTGCCTTTTGAAGGTGACTGGGACATCTAATTTCAAGGTCCCTGTGAAGTCCTTGGCACATTGAGCATGGATGTACCTAGGGAGAACCAGAGAGTCCAGACTAAATAGGAATTACTAGCAAGGGCAGGATTGACAGCAAAAGAGATGGATGTGGTGAGCAGCTGTGCCAGGAATCTGCACCTCACTGTGGATTTACCTGAGGTTTGATAGAGAAAAGTACGAACAGAAGATGCCACTTCCCACACCAAGGAGCCTCTTCCGCCGGGCCCAACTCTCATTCTATCTGCTTCCAGCCAGCTCCTGGCATATAGAAAGCTGAGCCAAAGAGGGATTTTGGCTTCTGCTGGCAGGCTATGGGCTCAGGGGCTGCCTGTGTTCAAGCTGGTACCTTCCCATATGCAGCAAAGACCTCAAAGAGTCCACTGATGTGGTGATAATCCCCCACAACTAAACCTACCATGTCGTGAAAAACAGAAAAGCTTGCAACTTGCTATGAGGAAACCTTGCAAAGGGTCCATAAGAAAAGCTTGGGAGACAAAAAGCCCAAGGAAGAAAACCATGTCTAACATCTGACTGCTGCTTGGCCAAGTCAAGAGCAGGGCACATGTTTTCCCTCTCTGGATGATCACACTTCATGGCTAATGAATTTGCCTTCTCCACAAAAGTCCTCAAAATAAACTGAGAAAAGGAAACATAGAGCACAACGACACAGGTGTGAGTACAGGATGGCACGTGGATTGCCACCACAGTGCCACTGGTCCAGCATGGGGAACCCAGCACAGGGAACCCAGCACGTCTCCCCACTACAAACACAGCACTTAGCACAGAGGTCAAGTAAAATCAGACAGGAAAAAAAAAAAGGTACTGAAAGTAATGAGCAGAATGTAATTAAACCACAACCAAGTTTAATTAAAATGTAGTAAACAGGGATCAAATACTATCTAATGAAACTAGGACATCACACATGCCTATGAGAACAAATGTGAGTTGAGAAACAGGGCAGAAAATCCCCCACCACCTTTCCTGTGTTGTGTTTAGCTGAAGAGGACAGACTGGTCAGAAAATCACATTTCCAAGAAGAACTCCCTTCCTGGAGAGCAGAAGTCAATCATTTGCTTATAAAGAATTTCTGAGACCTGTTCCCAGGTCTGCTATATTTTGGGGGACCTTTCCTTCATGGGATGAGCACTGGTTCCCAGACCAGAATATTCCCTGAGCAGGTCCTCACATGGACAGGTATGATGCCATCGTTACAAAGGACCAGAGGGAGTTTCTCTGAACCACCAATAGATGCCTCTTGAAGCACAGAGTCGTCTCTACATTATGAATGCCCGGGCACAGGACCCTCACCCAAGGCAGATGCCCCCTCTCCACTGATAGTGAAGGTCAGGCTTTTGGATTTAGTTCTATGTGGCTGCAGGAGAGGCACAGAAATAATTTCAGCTGGCATAAACCCATTTCCCACTGGGCAAGCAATGCAGCAAAAAACCCACTGTGTTTTCCCTGGCAGGTGCTCCTGTACCCCACAACAAAGGCCCCCCTCACCCCTCTCCCTCTCAGTTTATTTAGGGCTATTCACAAGAGGAATCTGCTTCAAAGAGACAGAGCCTTCCAGAATAACACTTTAAAATCATTTCACTTAATTGAATCATGCAGTACAGCAGGTAAATAATGAGGCACCAGATGAGACATGGCAAATCCTCTGGCTGCAGTGATATGAGACATATGCAACAAGCAAAAGCACAGCATGAAAACAGTACAAAAGCAAGAAGGCAAAAATAAATCAACACTACCATCAGTAAAGATTATTTCCAAGGACATAAACAAAAGAATTGCTTATTAGGGCAGAAAGCTGACTTCCCTCATTCCAATTCAGCCACTAAAGGGTTGGGGAAGGCCAGGTCAGAGTTCCACTGCAGAGGTCCCAGGGCAGAGCAACAGGGCTTCTCTTGGATAAGGGCTCCAATCACTCCCTTAGCATAAAATAGCTTAATACACTCCAGGGAATCACCCAAGATCACCACATTTTACAGAAACAAGGCGGAAATCATCACTGCTGACTTCCTGGCACAGAAACTGCTTCATCTAAGCCCTTGTCCATGGAAAGCCCCAGCTCAGCTGTGGCACATCTCAAACACTTCCAGTTGGTTACCTAATGTTGTGCTGTCTTCGTAGTCATTTAGACAGGCTAAACTATCATCCCCATTTTTCTGCCCAACTATATCTAATAGCAGCTACTGCCTCTCAGATCATCTCATGCTAAGCACTCTGACATTGTTCTTACAGATTAAAAAACAGTCTCATGTCTAAAACCACCCTCACGTACTTTACAAAATGCCTCAGGAAGGGTGGGGAGGGCATTCAAGATTGCCTAGCCACAGTGACCTGCTCTCCCACCCACAGACCCATTTCCAGCTGGCTCTTATCAAATCCCAGCAAGTTTTGTGTGGCCCTTCTTGAGGCACAACACCTTCATGAGCAGACCCTGGAATGCTGAGAAAAGTTGCCAAAAGCAGGTGGAGGAGAAGGAGCAGGGCTGTTAGCTCTGCTTGGAGGTAGGTCCCTGTTATCTTCTGCCAAATTAGATTAGGCTTTAATTGCAACCTAAAGGGGAAATCTAATTTTGATGCTAGAACAATGCATATATTTTACAGTAACAGAGAAATAAGCACATTCCAGTGAAGCCTGTGAGGAATTCATTTCCTCTGGGGCCACTTGTTGGCCGCTTGCCTGTTTCTCTGTATTCCCATATTTTAGAACCAATTCAGCTTTTTGGAAATGGGAATGCTCAATCAGTGTTCAGCTTTTAATCACCCCATCTCCCCCTCCATTGGCTTTGCTGGACCTGAGCCTGCAGGCACTTGCTCCTCCTGATGCTGAGTCACCTGAGTCTGTGCACTTGGTGGCAGCTGAGGGTCCCAGGCATCTGGCAGGAGAGCAGCCTCTGCTCCAAAGGGTTTGGCATGGCCTCATGGTTGCTGGCTTGCTCCTGCTGGGGATGCTATGACAGCTCCCTGTTCTGCTCTGCATGTTAATTAAGCAGTCATGTATTTTCTCGGGGTCCCTCAGCAGCCACCATGTGATTGTGCATGGCAGAGCTGCAAATGAAGATGGTCTCCAAGCTATTAACACCTCAAATTGCTCATCAAGAGCCCAGCAGAAGGGCAGCATGTCAGATATTATTTCTGGTCCACATTAAGCACCCTTGGTATTGTAAGTGATCAGAATAAACTAATTCAGTCTGACACCAAGGGAATCAGGTATCAAGACTCAGGAAGGTGAGATCAGTAGAACTGAAGCATCTATACAGCTAACCTTGCTGGAGCCCATCAGCAGAGCCTCCCACCATCCATCAGACACACACATTTATTCTGGCCAGGTGAGGAAGATGTTTTTTCCCTGCCTGGACAAGACTTTTGTGTGCTTACATTTTTTTTCCGTTCCAACTATTCAAGCCATTCTTTTCTCTTCACTCTCTAATCACTGAAATGTCTTCCAGAGAAATCTCTTTTCAGTCGAAGAAGTCATTGGATTCTATCCTGGCCACCCAGCTTCTCTTCCTGTGGCATTACCATAATACGGCCCTTGGCCAGTGGTGGTTCCATTGTGGAGACACGTGGTATTGTCTCTTTCAGACGTCGGGGAAGTTTCTGGCAGCTTCTCACAGAAGCCACCCCTGTAGCCCCCCCATGTTACCAAAATGTTGCCATGCAACCCAGTACGTATCAACCTTTCATTAATCTGTAATACTGCTCAGATTTTATGATTTGGACTGCCACTATGTTTGTGTTGGAGGGGAACCTGCAGAGAAATCACAGTGGGAATTGCATTTCCTGTAATTACATTGCATCCTCGCTGCTGGATAAAGTCTGCCTAAAAATGTTGTTGTAACTGCAGGTATATTTCTATTTTTAATGCTGCTCTTTTTTTTTTTTTTTTAATGACACTTGAAATTAAGTTATTTTCTCCATGGGAGCTCTGGAGGGCTAGGGGTATTTTGACAACCCAGAAACATTTGATCAAAATAGTTTAAAAACTGAAGAGGATCTTTAGCCAGGCTGATGTATAGGCTGAGATTTCTGTTTGCCCCTTTAACCCTTTCATTCCAAATTCAGTTCCACACCTGAGAGATGGGTCATTTGTTGTTTTGCATTCTCCTTGGGAACTGACCCCATTTCCTTCCCCCAGAGTTTGAGCTAACCCATGAAATCTAAGGCAGTCTCATGACTTTTCTGAAAGAGATAAGCTAAACTATTTTAAAATCATCTTTTCAAAAGCCTTTCTATAGAGAAAAGCCTTCCCTGCAGGGAAGGCAACCCAAGAAAGGAAGGGAAAGTACGCACGTGCCTGGTATACTGTTATTTTGCCAGGCACTTTTGAATTTTTTTGTGTAAAACTCTCTTGAAGTGGCCTGTACATCATCAGGCTCCTGATGTGGAGGCACCAAGTACAGGGGCATCAAAGTAATGCAAGGATGAGCACACATACTGTGCCCTGTGCCCCTGACTGGGATCCTTTTTCCTCACCTGTTTGTTAGGCTGTGGTTTTCCAGTGCCACCTCCTGCTGGCAGCACACGGTGCTTTCTTTGATGTATGCTAAAAGCAAGTCTCTTCTGCAGCTTTTTCCCTTTTTATGGACAGATACAATGCACAGAACTGTCCCAGCAGCTGCAAGAAGATGACCATCAATATCTCCCCCTTGGAGAGAGAGGTGCATTTCTTATTTGAGGAAGATGGCAAAGCAGAAACGTTCTTTTGGGACTGCTCCAGCATGAGGCAGAATCCAAATTAGAAGCAGGCAGGGAATAGGCAGATAGGGCAGGCACTGTAGAAGTGTCCAGGCATTGCTCCTGCTCACTGAATGCTCTTTGCAGGTTTTTTTGGTTGGTTGGTTAGTTTTTTGTAGGGACTGCTGCAGGAGCTGAGCGTTTGGACAGACCAAACTTCCACTGGCCTCTTGGAAGGCAAACTCATCTGGTGCATTAAGAAGAACCTGGAGCTGGTGGTGTTCTGCCTGAGCTATCAACAGGTGCATGTGGAGC
The DNA here is from genome assembly GCA_013399915.1 of Illadopsis cleaveri. Lineage (NCBI taxonomy): Eukaryota > Metazoa > Chordata > Aves > Passeriformes > Timaliidae > Illadopsis > Illadopsis cleaveri. Next base: position 312,416 of record VXBB01002841.1, on the reverse strand, counting down.
TGGGGACCAGCCCCCAGGAGCTGTGTTTTGGTAGCTGCTTCTGCACAGGTCACTCATCTCATGGGCACTCTGAGACTTGGGACAAAGGGAAAAAGTTTTACTCTGGTTTCAAAGGCACAGATGGAGCTGTTCCAACGTGCATTCGGTAGCAAGGCTGGCGTGACCATCCTCCTGTCTCTACAGGACAGACAGCAAGACCCTGGTCCTGAGAAACCACATCTCACTGCAAGAATTAGAAGGTAAAACTACATCTGCAAAATGTTAACCAAGGAAACTAAAAGGAAAGCCTGGGTAGTATTCCAGGAACCACGTATATAAGAACAATTAGTTACATGAACAGGACCTAGTATTTGTGAAACAAAACCAGGCGTATGAGCTGGATGTCACTGTGAGATACAAATATACTGAAATATCTTTAGAAGAGGCTGCAGTGGAAAAGGTGAGGAAATACCAACACCTTCAAAAACAAATTCACGAACTAACAAACACAGTAGACGTGCTTACAGATTAAAAACCAGTCTCATCTCTAAAAACACCCTCATTTAATTCACAAAGTGGCTCAGGAAGGGCAGGGAGGGCGTTTAGAATGGCTCAGCCGCAGAGACTCCCTCTCCCTCCTGCAGCCCCAGCACAGAAGCGGCCTGTGCAAAGCCCGGGCTGCGCTCGGGGGT
>VXBB01002841.1:293415-311633 GCA_013399915.1 Illadopsis cleaveri | reverse complement strand
GGCCCGGCAGGGCAGGGCAGGGCAGGGCAGGGCAGGGCAGGGCCCCGGAGGGCCCGCAGAAAGGCCGCCCGCCGGCGCTGCAGTGACGGCCCTCGGCCACACGGGCGCGCCCTCAGCCCGGCCCGGCGTCCGGAGCGCTCCGGCTCTGAGGGCAGCGGGCGAGAGGGGCCAGGGCCAGGGCCGGGCAGCGCCGGACACTGGGCAAAGCCTCCGGCCGGCTCACACCCGCCACAGAAGCGGCTGAGCTTGCTTGTTTGAACACAGGAACACGCAGCACAAGGGCTCTCGGCCGTCAGCCACACTGTTAAATGCCAGGATCAAGCCAGAGACTTGCTTTCGCCCCGGGAAAGGGATTTTTATGGAAGGCATTTGTACAGTGAGAGAAATGAACACGCAGGTGAACAGCACTTGCATTATCTGTGTATTTATTGTCTCTCTCCCCACGACACAGTAGATGTTTCTTCACCTCTGGAGTGAGTCCCGAGGAGGCCACCAAGTTGATCAGAAGGATGTAACACCTCTCCCATGCTGAAGGGCTGAGAGAATTGGAATTGTTGAGCCTGGAAAAGAGAAGGCTTTGGGGTGACCTAATTGCAGTCTTCCAGTAGCTGAAGGAAATTAACAGGAAAGATGGTGCAAGACTATTTTCAAGAGCATGTAGTGACAGGATAAAGGGGGAGGCTTTAAACTGAGAGGGAGCAGATTTAGATATTAGGAAAAAATTCTTCCCTATGAGGGTGGTGAGGGACTGGCACAGGCTGCCCAGGGAAGCTGTGGATGTCCCACTTGTTTCTAGGATGTCCTCTGACCTCCTAGGGCTGGTTTTAAAAGAAACCTCCTCAGAAACAGGGATGTCTTACACTTCATAGGAAAACACTTCAGGCCAAGGTCGGGAGTGAAGGGAGGAAGGCAAGGAGCAGAGAGCATCTCCTCTGCTGCAGAGAGGACCCATCCCAAAAGAGAGGGGCCAAAGGGCTGTGGAAGTGCTTCCACCAGCACTGTGGAGCTGATACTAGGCCTCCTGACAGAAGCAGGTCACCCTGGAGCTGGAGGGACTGACAACAAACTGTCAACCCCTCTGCATCACTCTGACCCAACCCAGCCACTCCTCACGTGAGACAAAATGCATCCAGGAATTAATGTGGGAGTTTAATGGGAGCACAGGTGGATTGACATCAGGGAGAAAGAAATCTTTCCTATGAGGGCCAGGACAACCCTAAGTCCTACTGGTCCCAGCCTCTGAGATGTTACCAAAAAAAAAAAAAAAAAACAAAAAAACAACGTCTCAGCCTGTGTGGTGGTTTTGGAGCCGCTGGGGACCCAGCTTTACACCACTTCCCACACCCACCTCCCAAAATAGAGCAAACAGAAATCACACTGCTTCTGCAAACCACATGTGAAGAGTCACATGGAATGACACGACCCTGCCAGCTCAGGCTGTGTAAGAGCCACCAACATCAGGACAGAGAGGTAATGATAGCGCCTGAGGTCTCTGCCAGCACCGAGGACATGCACCAGATGCCACCTACCCCCTTCCACATAAAATGCAAGAGTTTAATGGAACATCCTGAGTTGGAAAGGACCCACAAGGATCATGAAGACCAACTCCTGGATACTCAATTGTGCTGATACTGCTTCCCTAGAGCATGGCACCACATAGCCAGCATCCTTGGCCAGGCCCCCAGGGACCACCCATTATGCACAGCCAGGGCATTGTGTGAAAACCAGCCTCCCAACAAAGCACCAGCTGTTTCCAGGTGATCCCAGGACAAAGCACCAGAGACCACACACCCAGGAGGTATTTAAACGGCCTTACATGATGCACTTTGAATTTCTCCTCCAGGCAATCAGATGCAGATTAAAAGGGCACTTTGGAGCAAGCCATGGACAGCTCAAGGATGTTTGGAAGATTTGATTTTTGAGTTCACCGAGAATCCTCAGTTTCTGCTGAAACCCACACACCACAACTGTACCATCACTCTCAAGAAGAAAGTCAGAGAAGGGTCTGAGGCCCCTCAGACTTCATCCAACATGGCTCATGCCTCTTACAGAGTATTCCTATGGGATGTAACTCACACAATTTTTCCGAGTGCAGGTGCTAAAGCTCCTCAGCCACTCGGTCCAAGGTGAGCTGGACCAGGGCCAGCCACAATCAGCACTGCAAGCTGGCACAGCAGATCCTCAGTAACATTCATCCTTAGGCAGCCATACTTCCCTCTCTTGACAAGTTATGACCCTGGAAGTAGTCTCCACTGACTTTACTGCAGTTATTCTGACTTGCACTGATTGTCCAGATGACAGAAGCTATTAAATCTTCGCCTTCCTCATGCTTTGCACAGCAGCCAGGGGATTCATAATCTTCAGGTGAGCTCTTAGTTCTCTTTGAGACAGAAAAATGCTTCTCCATCAGACTCGAGCCAAAGGTCCTTCTGAACAAATCAGCTCTAACATAAATACAATTTGCAGTCTTTGTTCAAAATTAAACAAGCTCCAACAGCTGTAATTTGGAGGTGCTATTTAAAGAAATCTCCACCAGCTACAATCTTAGCAGCTACTTCAAAAATCAGCTCTGCAAACAGATGACCATTGACTCCTGTAATGGAGAGCAAAGGAGGAGAGATGTGTTCCTGCTGTCTCTGTGGCCAGGATCTGGATATCCACCATTTTAAGATGTCTTCATGGAGGCAAGTGCTGAGAGCTTGAAAACACAGAGTATGGCTGCAACAATATTAGGTAAACAATATTAGGAAGCAGTGGGAAGCCAAAGAACTGTTTGAACAAAACTACCTTAGAGCAGCAGGCTGCTCCTGGTTGGATCTGACAGGCAAGCAGAAGGATTCCAGACATTGAAAGATAGAGATTCTCAATCTTCTTCTTAGGGCAAAGGCTGCAGGAGAGGGAAGCTGGATCTCAAAAGCTGAACCCTGAGGACAAGCTCACAGCATGGCTGGCGGGTTCCCTGCCTGCTGGCATTGCTGTCCTTCCATGGGCCAAGAGCAGGGTGAGAAAAGGAGGGAGGTGAAATGATGGAGCACGTCCTTAAGTCCTCACCCAAGAGGAAACGTTCCCGCTCGCCTGAACCACTTCTGCCGAACCCCAGAAGGTGTCTCCACCGGCCCGCGCTGATGCGGCACATCCCGGCCGGGCAGGCAGCAAAGCCCCAGCCCAGCACACCCTCCAAATGGGATTCTGCAGCAGGCCACTACGGGGCACGGAAGGAGAAGGTAAAACTGCAACGATAATGAGCACAAAATGAAAAGCAAACCAAAACGCTCCGGTTTAATATACTTCCTAGGGTCGAATCCCAAAATAAATCAGGCACTGAAGCTCCATCCTGCTGAGTATGCCGACATTGCCATCCATCTCCTGCCCAGAATGTGCAGGCATCCTCACCCTGGCAGAAATCAGATTAAGGATGTGTGGGGCTTTTACCCCATGTAAAAGCTGAGGTAACGTTCCTGCTGAGTTACTCTTAAAGGTCACTCACATGGTAAATCAGAATTCCTCCCTGCTTTACCTAGAGCAAGGCAGGCATACTCCCAGGATGTGCTTACAGTCCAATGGTTCCACAGAGCTCCTGGAGATGGGAAGACAGATGACCAGACAGGACTGACCTGGTCCAAGTGACACTGGGGACAGCTGGGGACAAGTGGGTGGTGATGGAAGCCAGCAGGCAGGGAAGAGGTGACAGTTACCAGTGAGGGGGAACATGCAAAGCAAGCTCCCAGCTGGAAGGGTTTCCTGTGGAGGAGAAAGATGACTCTCCCGAGGGCAGAGCCACTGAAAAGGCAGCTTTGAGTCAGGCACTGTTGAAAATGTATGGCATGTCAGCTGGGCCCAGAGGATCCCTGGGGTGCCCGACCCCCTGGAATTCCTACCTCCCTCTGCTACATGAAGAACACAGTGGAGAGTACATCAATCCTTGCTGTATCCCACACCACTGATTCTGGGATGGGCATCTCTGTGGCTGCCCTGCTCTTTGCTGAACCCCATTCAATCTCCCTGGAAGCCGAAGCCCTCTCCTTGCTCTTCTCCTGGCTGCCTCCCTGTCCCAGTCAGGGCATACACATGAGTGGTGACACATCCCTAACATCCCAAAGTCCTCATACCTTAACCCAGCTGCTACTGGTTCTCTGAGTTGGCAAAGACAATACACAGCAATCTGTCAGAGTTCAACGAGCATCTGGACAATGCCTGTCGTGACTGTCATGAGATCTACTTTTAAGTTGTGCTCTCTGTCTAGGAACCACCTTGGGCTAGAAGGAATCAGTACAAAAATCCCCAGTGCAGACTTGCACCAAAAAACATGTAAAGATTTGGCATCTGGATTCAAATTTACCACAAGGGGCTTGAGCCTCCTCTTCTAAGAGTTAAAAAATTTCTCAGTTACCCTCTGAAGACAAGAAGGCACCAGAAAACAGCACAGCCATACTAGAAATGGCACTTTTTGGCAGAGCTGTGCCAGGGGTTCAAATGGATTTTCTCTTGGGAAAGCTGTTTGATGCACAGCTTGCAGGAAGCAGGAAAAGAATGAAGCGTGAGAAAAGATGGAAAAATTAAGAGAAATTAGGTTTGTGAGATTATGTCACTTTACCTATCACTGATACATGCAGTAACGGCTGTTTCTGCCAACAAATCAACAAGAAACATCAATGTTTTGTTTCATACACAATAAAGCTCTGTACGCCTTGAGCCTCTTGCACCTCCTGCCCAGAGGGAATCCATGCAGGAACCATCCAGGCAGCACTGGCAGAATGGCTTGGTTAGGAAGAGGGATACCCTCTGCAGAGCCTGTGTACCTTGGGCTCCTACTGTGAGCCTTGGCTAATGAAGATGTGCAGAAGGCAAGGGCAGAAGTCTGGCTGCTCCCCAGATTTGCAGCTGAATAGTGCTAGCAGAGCAAGAAGTCACCTTCCAGCCAGCATTTACTGACTGGCTCCAAAATCAAAAGGCAATCCCCACCAACCCCGCCCCCCCCACCAGCTTGATCCAGGCATGGATGACACGTGAACATCTCCCAGGCTTGGTCCTGATGGAGATAACCATCTGCCAGTACTTGGGATGTGCAGTGCTTTTTCCCCAGGCAACGCTTTCTCCTTCGCCTCCTGTACCCTCAATCCACCCCTCCAAAACTCAGTCTGGTGAGGAATGACAGCTCTTAGGTTCTGTCACTCTCATGCGAAGGAGGCGGCTGAGGCTCCCCAAACCCAAGTGTAAGAGTTAAAGGGACTCTCATGCAGCTGTTCTGGGCTCCAGCTTCCATTGCAATGTCTTGAGTCAAAGTCCTCCAGGTGTGTGACAGTGGGTAGAAGCCCTGAGGCAGAAGAAGCTGCCTCAAATGTGCTGCAGTGCTCCCAGAGCTCAACCAGAAGGTGCCATGCCCAGGCCTGGCTGACTTGCCAGCCAGAGAGCTGAGAAAAGAGCAGCAGCATGCTGGAAAAGGCAGAGAGATGGATGGTGCATGGTGACTATCACTATGCTGAAGGTAGAGAAGAAATCCATTGAAAATTGGAATAATTTCCACACTGAAAATAGGAAATCATCACCAGCCATCTTTGTCCTGACAAAACATCACTGTCCACATCTCATGTCTGTGGGGTTGTGCATTTTATGTTAAAATATTTTTGTAAGTTGGATTTGTTCTCTGTACCCCAGTTCTGTGCAGTTTCTATTTTTAGTACCCCTTGTTACAAGTTGTAAGTTGCCTCTCTACCCTTCCCCAGATACAGCTCCCTATTGGTGCACCCTTCCTGCCTTTGTCCCTGTCAATCTCACCCAGTGTAACCTTCTCTTCCCTGTCAGTCACTGAGAGACCTATCTCTCAGGTCCAGAAGATTCCAGGAGAGACATCCAGTGACTGGCTGGGGCCCCTGTGTTCCCCTCCCACTTTTGTCAGTCGTTATCAGCTTGTCTATCTTGTTATCAGCCACTCCCCCGTTTTACCCCATTGGTTCTATGCGGTACCCACCCTGAGTCCCACCTACTGTATAAAACCCCCTCTCCCCTCAGACCAGATTGTCTCTGCTGAGGANCCTCCCCCCTCCCCTCAGACCAGATTGTCTCCGCTGAGGAACTGGCCTTGAGGTGAGGGTTCCCTGCCCGGACCCAATAAACCCAAGTTGCTCAAAGCCTCCAAGAGTCCCTTCTTTCTTCCCACTGCCATAGCAGCGCGGTGGGCACAGATGGTGAGCCAAGATCCCACCATCAAGATCCTGTGGGGGTGTGTCGGGGCTAGCCTGGCTTTGAGGGAGGACACGCACCACCGCACATGTCCAGCTTTGTGCCTTTACCACAGACTTGGTAACAATACACACTCACTGACAATCCTCTCCTTGGTGAGCATCTTAGTTACTTTTCATTCTGTCTGAACGAAGCAAGTAGTGAATTTCCAAGTCTCCCATGCTGTGGGTGCCTCTGTGCCAGTGCCTCTGCCTGTGAGTAGAGAGACTCTCTGCAAGCTGTTCATGGCAGTCACAAGGCTAATCCAGAGGTGATCCCTGCCCAGAACCCAGCACTTGGTCCAAGAGCCTCCAATTCTGAGGAATAGGAAACAACTTCTCTGTTACACCAAGCAAACCACTGTCCTGTGGCTCCCAAACCTCTTGCAGCTGAGGGACACATCAGGAGTTATCTTCCCCTCACAACTCAGCCCCTCCTTTTCTAAGGTGCCCAGGGGATTTAAGCAGGGAAATAGCACCTTTGGGGCTACCAAAGCCCAAAACATAGGGCTCTAAGGAGCCAAGAGCACCAGAAGCAAAAAGGGGGTGTGCACTACTGTCACTCATCTGACACTTCCCAGCACCAGGGGCATGGGGGATAAATGCATTTCTGATGGATGTTCCCAATGTTCCTGCCTCTCCCTGCCAGTGGCTGACAGAGCGCTGCTGTCAGATTTCTGCCTTGCACTCTTTTTCACTGTCTGCATTTTCCATTTCTTCCTTGTTATAAAAACAACAAGGCAAAATCCCATCAACTGTAACACAGAATTGGGTTTTTTTGGTCAGCACCAAGGCTGGGATCTGGTTCACAGGGTCCCTGCAGTGACACCTGCCTGGCGACATGCAATGAGAGATGACAGAGACAGGAGAAATCACTAATGCTGTAGGAAGAATGACTTGGGAGGAGGAAGGCTCCTGTTCAAAACAAATTTTGGCCAAGAAAATCCTAAACAGAAAAAATCATTTTTTCTACATGTTTAGCTCAACAAATCCTTTCCCCAAAAAATTTACTGGCAGTTCATTACCCTGGATCTGTAGCCAAGATGTTCCCACTGTCCAGAGATGTCAGATCAACACATGAAGGTGGTTTGACATGTGCCACGGAAGTGAAGAGCTCCCTGCTGATCCATCCTGGCACATGGACTGCTCAGTGCCTGTTAGCTCTGTCCCAGGGAGGGAACATATCTTGCACAGAGGGGACAAAAAGGTGATGCAGGAACAGCAATGATCAGTGCAAATGACAAGGCATGGGTCCTGAATAAAGGATGAAAGCTCTAGAGAGAAGCTACATTTGGGGATGAGCCTTTTGCAGCCTCTGTCACAGGTCTCTAAGAATATCTTTGTATATTCTTTGTATTGAATGTCTCCATTTTGAGGGGAAACCCAAAGAAAGCTGAGAAGCTGGTTACTGCCCTTAGAAAGGGGACAAATTAGTCTTTCAAGCAGAAGCCTTGAGAGTAAAAAATAGGGCAAAATGTTTGAATTGGACTCCAGATTTAGTATCTCTTGTGGAGAGACTGTGGAGATCCATTTCAATGCTCTTGAAAAACCTCTTGGTGCAAAGGCTTAACTCGGGTTTGAACTATCAAAGATCCAAGGGGTGAAGAGAGCCTGTTCTCAGTCTGTCTGTAACCCTGTAGGTGTGGATAAAGGGTAACCACAGGAGATTCATGGCTCCACAGTGTCAGAGAATGGGCATGGATTCACATGGGTTGGGCATGTCCAACCCCACAGCCACAACTGGACACAGCTGCTCCTACCACTGCTCTGCTCAAAGCAGCAGCAAGGACTTGAGAGTGAGAAGGAAAAAAATAGCTTGAACTGCTGGAAGAAAAAAAAAAAAATGTAAGCACACAAGAGTCTTGTCCAGGCAGGGAAAAAACATCTTCCTCACCTGGCCAGAATAAATGTGTGTGTCTGATGGATGGTGGGAGGCTCTGCTGATGGGCTCCAGCAAGGTTAGCTGTATAGATGCTTCAGTTCTACTGATCTCACCTTCCTGAGTCTTGATACCTGATTCCCTTGGTGTCAGACTGAATTAGTTTATTCTGATCACTTACAATACCAAGGGTGCTTAATGTGGACCAGAAATAATATCTGACATGCTGCCCTTCTGCTGGGCTCTTGATGAGCAATTTGAGGTGTTAATAGCTTGGAGACCATCTTCATTTGCAGCTCTGCCATGCACAATCACATGGTGGCTGCTGAGGGACCCCGAGAAAATACATGACTGCTTAATTAACATGCAGAGCAGAACAGGGAGCTGTCATANTTGTTGGGATTTGATAAGACCCAGCTGGAAATGGGCTTCCCCAGTGCCCAGGGCTTCTTTTCTAAGCCCTCCTCACAACCATAGTTGACTTACAGCTCCCAAGAGAGGCTGTGTCCTCTGAAAAAAACTGTTTCTGGATGATCTCCGTTCTTTGTAACAGCAGCACTTCGATGCCCAATGGTCAACTTGGCTTGGTTTTCTGGGGCATTATGGAAACTGTTTGCTTCTGTCATGAAAACTGCTCAGCTCAGATTTCTGCACTCTGCAGAGAGGTCACCGCAGGAGGAACTGTTAGAAATGTGTTTATACATGTGCCCCAGTATGAGTGCAGGATTGCTCTTGGGCTTGGAAAGTACAGTCCAGTCCTAGATGACCCTGCTTTCAGGGGTGTTCAGATGACTGCTCCCCACAACAGCTGCAGCCATCCCTAAAGCTGTAGAACCTGCTGATCTCTGTCAAACACCAAAGAGCTGCTCTGTGAAGGTGAGTGTAGATGAACAGGCTAAAATTCCTTTCACCAAGGTGGTCTTTGCCTCAGGCCACAGATGTCTGAGAAAGCAGCTTTCCTTCCCAGGGGAAGCTGTATGGAGGTTACACTAGCATCAAACTGGAGGAGATCACTTATTCCCTGAACTTCCAGCCTGATCACAGCTAGTCAGTGTTATTTCCACAAGGAAAACCCATAAACACTTTTTCAAATTCCAGGCAAACTGCCTTGGTCTTTGCAAAGTAGAGGAAGTACAGGACACCAAGAAGAAGAGCTTTAAGCAGAGCACAAAGGTGCACATACCTTATGGTGCTCACCTGGTGTCTGTCTGGAATGACCAGTGGTACGGGGCAGGAATTGGACTGCAGCTGGTCATCTCCACATACATCACTTGTTCAGCGTCATTCATGGTGCAGCCAAAGTCCACGGCCTTGGTCTGGAGATGGAGATTTGCGAAGCAGACCTCTCCCTGAACAGTGATCTCCATGAAGAGCATCCTGAAAACCCTGTTCTCATAAACTGGGTTAAACTGGATGCAGAGATGAAGTTCCTCCCCTATATCCAATATCATGGGCTGCAAGGAGATGAAAAGCATTAATCACCTTTGTGATGAAGTCCCATGGTCTGACAGCAGGAGACAGTAAACGTTCCAACATTCAAACTGAGACCCCAGCATGGGTTTCTCAGTTCACCCTCATTTCTCTACAGTGAGGATCTGTCTGCAGGCACCATGCTCTAGTCTGAGATTCTCTCAGGCTCACATTTCACAGTGCTTGGCAGCAATACAAGGGGTGGCTGCTGGAGAGCTGGGATGCTTTCCAGGAGACACCTTGACTGCATGGCTTGCCCCAGTGTGCTTTCCTGCTCCCCTCTCCTCATGTTTTAGTGCCAGGATGGATGTTCCCAATTCAGAGGAGATTTTGATTCCTTCAGCACCTCTGCTGATTTGGTTCAGGCCAACCCACTGCTGACACTATAGAATAAACTTCTCATCTCAAGGATCTCCCAGCAGAAATGCACCACCACATCCCTCCTCTTCAAACCCCACTGAGTGAGCCCACAGATGCTCACCTTAGGATCTGCAGCGAGGGGCTACCTGTCCACATTGCAGAGACTGAAGAGGCAGGACAGCACTGGGTTGCTACAGAAACAGGAGACAAAGAAAAACAATCTCAAGTAGCCACAGACCTCCTTCCCCTTCTGAAGCATTTCACATTTTTCAATCCCCACAGCACAAACAAGTCTGACAGACACATCAGTAACATTTTCAGCATGGATCCTGCTTGGATTTGCATGCCCAACTTCTCCCATGCCTTTGTTACAGTGACCTTCACCCCACAAGAAGTGCAGAACCACCAGTGCACTTACAAGGCTCCCCTCTCTTGATGCCCAGACAAGGTAATCGACCCTGTGAAATACTGGGGGGACATTTCTGACAGCTGCTTCTCCTCTGGGAAGAGACAGACATCTTGTTCACTCAAATGCTTTCAGTTCCCTTAGGCAGAGTGCTTGGCATGAGATGATCTGAGAGGCAGTAGCTGTTAGACAGAGCAGAGCAGAAAAATGAGGATGATAGTTTAGCCTGTCTAAATGACCATAAAGACAGGGCAACATTAGGTAGCCAGCTGGAAGTTATTGAGATGTGCAACAGCTGAGCCGGGGCTTTCCAAGGACAAGGGCTTAGATGAAGGAGTTTCTGTGTCATCAAGTCAGCAGTCATGATTTCCTTGCTTCTTGTAAAATGAGGTGATCTTGTAAACATAATGCTTACAGAAATTTGTAGGAACCAATTAAAAAAATGAAGAAAAAAAGGAAAAAAAATCATTTATCAAGGGAAAGAGCCTGCCTTCAGGTAAGGAAAGGATCACTTGTTCCTAGGATGCCCTGTAGCCTTCTAGGGCTGGTTTTAAAAGAAACCTCCTCAGAAACAGAGATGTCTTGCACTTCACAGGAAAAGACCCTGCTTAAGCTGGATACTCAAGACCTTTTCCTGATTTCTCATGGTTTTGCTTTCCCAAATGCCTCCCTTTGTTCCTCACTCCTCCCTCTGATATAACACCACAACCCAACTCCTCCTCAGGGCCCACAGATTTAACAGTCACCTGTGTTGCACATGCAATGCAGGGAGTTGGGCTGCTGACCAGCCCGATGACTATCAATCTCTCTGGACTCAAGCAAAATGGAAAGCCCATACCCAGAGGTGTCAGGCTCTGACTGAAGTAGCCCAGATAGCCACAGCTGAACTCTCAGATGCTATTTAGGATTTCCAGGCACGACATCCTCACCCTGATCACTTTGTTTCCCTCTCCAGCAAAACCTCTGGGCTTGGAACTGCACAGGGACAGTCCCACTGCAGGCAAGTCTTCCTCAAGCTACCACTGAGGCAACCCTTTCTCAGAATACCAGTATAAGCAGGAGCTTCATGCATACACATTTCACATTCACTTCCACATGTGTGCCCAGTGGTCCTGGAGCCAGGGAATATACATCACGGTTAGCTGGCATTTTCTCTATAGAGCTGCATTTCCCCTGGAAAGAAAGGCACAGAAAGGAGAACACCCACAACCCTGCTAAAATCTCCTCTGAGCTGCTCTCTAAGGGTGCTGCAAAACCTGGCTGCCCTTAGACACCAGGGCTGGCTGAGAGAGTGGGGTGAGTGGTTATGGAAATATTGGCAAAAGTCAAGTTGTCAATTGTAATGATCCCTGGGAACAGTTTCCCATGTGGATGGACACCACACTGATCCTTAGAGCTGGCACACTGTTTTCCCCCTCCAGGACTCAGGGCTAGACCAGCCCTCTGCTCATGTTGGTTTGTGGAGGAAAAGCAATGCTGCTCTCAGATACTCCCAGCCTTCATAGGGCTTTTGTTTTACTTCTTGCTTCTCCTGAATAAAGCATTTGGGATTTGTTTAATTCACTTCCTGCCTGGCTTCTAGTTTTAAGTGTAACTTACTTTCCCTGCCCTTCCTTTCTGCCTCAGCACACAACATTGGTAACCTCCTGTTTGCCCCAAAGGAGCAATATTTCCGTCAGCCTGTATTTTGGGATCAGCACTGGGTTTTGGTAGCTATGGAAACACAAAAAAGCCTTAGCAACTGATGGTGGCCAGCAAGGAAGGCAACTGGTGCTGCCATGGAAACCTGTGGCCTTAAAACAGTTTCTTGAAGTCACTTGCTCCTTTTCCCAGGAAAATGTCAAGGGGCTGCAGAAGAAGCTCCAGTGAAGGGGATCTGATAGGAAGGCTCTGCCCCTGGCAGGGGCCTCACCTGGGCAGTGCTGGAGCAGCCTTCCAACATCACCTCCACAGTCTGGCCCAGCCTCAAGTCCACCATCAGCGGCTGCAGCTTAAACACAGGGCTGCAAGGTCTGGGGCTCTGGGAAGCATCTTAACTCTTGGTGCCACTGAGGGCAGGGGGACAGTGATGCTGCTGAAATATGTTGAAACCTTCTGTGGTCCAATACAGTTGATAGATGTGTCATCCATCCTTTGTCACTTGGAACTGGTAACAGACGGGAATAAAGCTGGAAGAGAAGCAGGGATGGAAAATGTCACGGGAGCTGCTATTTTTATGTGGTCACTCAGTTTCAGTGCTCTGGTGAGGTTCCCTGACTGCACACTGCAATAAAACTTCCACTCAAAAGATTGCCCAAGCTCAAGGCTTAAGCCACAGCCAAGTCTTGGCTGCCCTGGAGTGTATCACCAGCTAACAGCTGCTCTGTTTGCATACAGCCAGGGAAGTCCTCATGAAAAGCATCTTCTCAGTTGCTGCCTCATCTCAGAGCATCACCAGCTGCTTAACACTCTGAGGGTTTTTCCAAGGTGCTTCCTGCAGGTCTCACTCTGTCAGACACTGAGCTGGCCACAGGCAGAGGGAAGAACAGCTTTGCTGCCATTTCACCTTGACCTTGGGAGCTGCTGCCTCAGGTGGCTTCCTCTGAAGATTCTACTGAGAAGTTGCAGGGTATAGAGACTCATCTGGTGATCTGAGCACCACTGGTGGGGCCCTTGCCATGGCACCCCTTCATCCCCTCAGCTCTTAAAGAGCATCCAACCCTAATCACTCCCAACATCTCATCCTTTGCCAGAACAGTGCAGCTGGGTTTGTGTTTTACCAAGAGAAACAAACTGTGGGAACATAGGGTCAACACAAGTTTCCCCAGTACGAAGACAGATGAAAAACCAGTCTGGCTACTGGGGGAATGGAGTAAGAACAAGAGATTAGTAACTCCAGCTAGACAGAAAACAAAATGAATGTTCAATGGAAATTGATTCCTTCATGTAAAGAAATCCTAACTGCAGGCTAGTCTGGAACTGTTATTTTACTCTCAATAAATCTGAGCATGACCAGGAGAAAAACTGTTCTTGGAGCAGTTACTGGATTTTTGAAGGGCACAGAAAATGTGGCAGCAGAAGTGATGCTATAGAAGAAAGTTGCTCTGGAAAACTGTAAAGAACTAATGTGTACCAGTTTAGTATAAAACAGTTTATGTTGGAGACTGTAATGGATGAAAACTTGGAGAAACTCTGGATAGGTGCAGAATTTGTGGCTCTGGGAACACCCAGTGTTCCCTGGGTCCCATCTCAGCTCACCTAGTAGTAGCTCTGCAGCTGACAGCCCTGGCAATAGCCCTAAATCTTGCAGGTGGGCACAGATGGGAAGAGGCAGAGCACAATGACACAAACAGATTGACACTGTCCACTCTCTTGTGTAGGCAGTTTGTAGCTGCACAGAGCACAGGACCTGCTGGACTAGGGTCCAGCTCCCTGTAATGTCCCTGCATATGTGGATGGCTGGTTGGTATAAATTTAACCCCCCAAAATCTATCCTAAAGTAGGCTTAACTACTATGCTTATATAATACACTATATTATATATCGTATATTAGTATACTATATGATGTATATTATATACTTACATAATATTCTATACTACTACTCTTTCTACCCAAAAATTTAGGTGTTGGGAGAACTGTGGACCCTCTTTGCAGTCAGGGAAAAGAACAGGGACCTCAAGAAAGACAATTCTCATCCCAAGAACTCTCCAGCACAAAGCAAAGAGCACTTTGAAAAGGCTCCACTTTCTCCCAGTTACAAGAGTGTGTCTGATTTCAGACACAGGCGGTAGGATCAGTGAAGCACCTCCTTTGAGCTCACCTCAGTTAAATTTCAGTGCATCCTGCCCAACCTCAGCAAGCTTTTCCTTTCCCTTTTGGAGCTGGTCCTGCAGCCGTCCTGGCTTGTCTTTGCTTTCGGCTTCTGCTGTGGAAGAGATGGTGAAGCACCAGGCAGAAGAAAAGAGAAAAGAGACACTGGGTCTGATCTGATAAAGCACAGCCCAGCTGGGCACCTGGGGAAGAGCAAACCAAGGAGGATACAGGGCAAAGACAAATTCTGCTGCTCCTCCCAGACTCCCAGGCAGAGGGGAAGTAAAACAGCACCATTCATTTAGTCAAGAAGCTGCCAAGAAGCTACTGCTACTGTTGTGAGATGATGCTCCATGGGGAACAGAAAAGCAAGCAATGTTACTGCAAAGAGAAATATGGTTATACTGGTAATATAACATTTTCCAGCCAGACACTGCTGGGACATGCTGTTTTCCTCCAATTGTTTGTTGATAAAGTGAGGAAATAAATGTATTAGAACTACCGACAATTTAGTAATAATTTAGCAACTAGTTTCCATTTCAGTGGCTTTCGAGGGTATCTAACAACTTTCAAATGGCCATCACATGTTTCTGAGGGAATCTCTGGCTTCAGGCAAACAGAGCTAGGACCTTGTGCACTGAAGAAGATCTAGTCTGAAGGATAAAGCTGCTCTTTGCTGAGCCCACGGCAGAAGTGGGAGCTGAGATATCTCCTTCCTGAAGCGGAGTCCCAACTTGAGCTCTGGAGTGAACAGTTTGTCAGTGACAATTGTGGTGCCAGTGCCCACAGCCCAGGCGGGTATGGAGTTCATGTGACTGTTCTCAATGAACAGTTTCACTTTGTCTGGAAATTTCTTTGTGTCATCCAAGCTTACTGTGACAATTACAGACACCTCAGGCTTAAGGGGGTTCGCTCCTTTACTGGGTTCAATTCTACAGCATGAGGGTTTCCCAGCCTGTAAGACAAGCCAAACACAAACTTAGGATGAAAGCCATGGACTCTGCTCTGCTGAGAGGATCACAGAACAGGAGGACTAAAGGGAGGATAAAAATCATAAAGCCTTTATTATCTAAATCTAAGCTATGGAGTCTGGCAACAGCAACTCTCCAAGAGCTTATACAACCTATATTTTACCCTCCTTTAACAGACTCACGTCATTAGCCCAGTTTTGCTCAACCCAAGGGATGTTCCTCCTCACAAGAAGGTTATTCCCTATTCCCCCTCCAGTCTCTCTTTGGAGTGCTTGCCAAGGCAAGTCATTTACTCTCCCCTGGCTTCCTGACAGCAGAGCTGGGTCTGCACAAAGGCTCAGCCCAGACGAAGCCAAGCCTGCTCAAATCCCAACCCAGCAGCCACACAGCTGGAGGACACTGCTGAGAGCCTGAAGAATAACACTGTAAAGCCAGCTGAGCAAAACCCCAACACCAAAGTTTCCTTTCCCAAGGGACTGGCAGTGCTTCTCAACAGCCCCTGAAGGGCTGTTTACATTTATCCCCCAAACAGCCAGAAAAGCAGCAAGAGGAAAATTCACCCCACTCGTCCTTGGCCCAGGAGGCTGAGCCTGGACTCTCACACAACACCTGATGCTTTATCCACGAACACAAACAAATCCATAGTGTCAGGGCTGGCTTTAACCAGCACCAGAAGTTCAACCCACCCAACATGGAGAAGAAAAAACTCCTCTCAAGCCTATTTGCAAGCCTCTCACAAATCCCCCCTCCAGTACCATTAGACTAATGCTCTACTCTGTATGCTACCTAAATGCTACTGCTACCACTGTATTCAAATTAAGGCACCAATTTTTCATCTGTGTACAATGATATAAATGCAGAGGAAATCAGTTGTCTTGAACTGAGTGAGTTCATCTTTACAGCAGGAAGCTGAGGGCAAAGTGCAGCCCAGCAGATGCTGGGCACTTTGTGGCTGCAGATTATTTTCTGTCCCCACTGAAGATCCCTGCAGTGAATACAACTCATCTGCTCCCTAGGAGAGGAGAAATGAGACCACGAGGAAAAGCAAACTGCTCTATACATTGATATCTCTCTCTTTAACAGCCGCCTTCTGTTTTCATCCTTCCTCTGCCCACTTTCAGTCAAAGAAATTGCTCTCAAAAACACAAGAATGGCTTCTACATTTGACCATCTGGTACGTGATTTCAGCCTGTGATTTTGGAAACAAAGCAGTTCTCCTTCAGGAACATCCCGAGTAACCCTGCTAACAGAGGTCTCACAGCAGTGCAGATCCTCACTCACACAATGCTCAAAGCTGGCAGAGCCAAAGCCCTCCCACACACCAGTGAAGCTTCAGCCCCAGCAGCTAGACTCTACCTCAATATTCTGGGATCCCAGGGAGCAAATGGTCCCTCTGCAGGGACTTGTTTTAAATTCCCTTGGATTCATAACACCTCAACTTCCCTTCCTCCAGGATGGGTGAGTGATTTTGAGTATCTGAACAGAGCTGAAAATGCTGGGCTCTCCTAAGCTGTCCTCAGGAATGAGGAGGTTGAAGGCCATGGGTGTCAGGGAGGTGTCAGGCAGCACCTCAAGGTGTGAAGAAAACCTAAGAAAATGACACAAATATCCATTTAGGTGTCAAATATCTCATTATTCCTGATGTGAATATCCTGGTAGAATAAAACTGTGCTTGGATTTTAGCTCTTTGTTATCTGAACTAGAGCTCACCTCAGTTCCCTTTGATGCTGATCCCAGACTGCTGCCTTGGCAATGCCCAGTTTTAGCCCTGCTGAACACCACAAATATCTCTCTCTCTGCTGGGGAGGAGTTCTCTCAGCTGCTTCAAATCAGCACTACTTCTGTCTCACTGATGAGTGTGCACCTTAACTATCATTTTCTCTGAAAATTCAATCTGTAAAATTCCCTGTTAACTCTACCAACCCTCCCACCATTTTCAAGATGTAAAAGCAGTGATTTGTAATCAAGGAGAAGCTCCAGTAAAAAAAAGGGAGGATGGAATTGGGAACTAGAATATGGTACAAAGCACCCTAAAGCAGTTTCTCTGGGCAGGATCCTTATGCCATCTCCTGGTTTGGGGCAACCACACTGAGCTTGTGACAACTCACAGCTCACTCCACTGGAGGCAAACCCGAGCCTCGCTTCGAGATCAGCCATTAGGAACCACCTCACCCAACAAACGCAGACATTGCACCCATGCTGCTCACTGGCTGTGATTGCTGCCCACAAAGGTTTACACCAGTTCAGCTCTGAAACTTGGTTTCCATAATAGAAAGCCAGGGATACAGCAAAATCTCGTGGGGATGTCCTGCACAGCCAGAACACCAGCCTACAACCTGCTCTGCAGGGGATAAATGGCTTGGCTGGCCGGCTATGTGTGGAGGAGACATCTCCCACAGCCTGCTTACCAAGAGTCATTTGAACACAGATGGGGAGAAAAAATCAACTACAGGCACAGCCCACTGTTGCCCTTGCTTTTCTTGCTTGCAAATGTTTGGACTTAGCAGTCCTTCATTCTCATGCAGCTCAACATAAACTATGTATATATTTTTAGATTGTTTTCATATTTCTCCTCTGAGAGGAGAATTGATTGATGGTGGTGTCCACCATCCAGGTTGAAGAGGTGGTGACCTGAATGACCAATCTCTTGCCTTTGTAGAAACTGTATATAAGATATGGAGTCGGATTGTTGAGAAGAACATAGAAGAAGAATGTAGAAGAAGAATTTAGAATAAAGTATCATTAGCTTTCCCTTCAACTGCTGCTGCCTGCCTCGTTCCTTCTGTGGGTCCGATCCTCCTACACATGGAACACTTCTGTGTCCAGCAACAGCCCACAGCTTCTCCATGCCTATAAACAGTGACCACTGCCAGCTCCAGCAGTGACTTCAACAGAGGCGCAGGACAGGCACAAAAAGGACAGACACAGATTTCATAATCCCAAATGCCACAGAGGTCATCAGATGCAGACAACAGTCAGCGGCACAGTTAAAAGAAACAAAGATACAAGAGACCTTAGGAATGAAATCAGATTAAGCAGGATGAATCTCTTATTACAGAACCATATTCCTGCCTGGTGCCTTTCTTATTACTTCACTTATTCAAAAGGAAACAAGAAGTGGCTC
>VXBB01002841.1:200436-293242 GCA_013399915.1 Illadopsis cleaveri | reverse complement strand
AACAGTGACCACTGCCAGCTCCAGCAGTGACTTCAACAGAGGCGCAGGACAGGCACAAAAAGGACAGACACAGATTTCATAATCCCAAATGCCACAGAGGTCATCAGATGCAGACAACAGTCAGCGGCACAGTTAAAAGAAACAAAGATACAAGAGACCTTAGGAATGAAATCAGATTAAACAGGATGAATCTCTTATTACAGAACCATATTCCTGCCTGGTGTCTTTCTTATTACTTCACTTATTCAAAAGGAAACAAGAAGTGGCTCAGCAGTGATGCAGGGAAGGGAGGAAGCAGTTCAGGAAAGGTAATGAGTTTTCTTGAAAAGTCCATGAACAGCATGAAAACACAGATGCATCCTGGGTGTAGAATGATAATGGCCCTTCAATCAATCCACAATTGATTTCACATTTAAACTGTAGATCATCTCAGTAAAAAGCCTTTTGTGAGCCTGAGATGGAGAACTGGCATCTGCATTTCAAAGGCAATGCTCTGGCTGCTCAGCCATCAGCTCTCCCAGTTGAGCTGGGCTTTTAGTGAAGAAGGAGTTGGGCTGACGTAGGAGACACAGGTGCCTGGGGCAGGCCTATTGCTAGGGCTTCTGACCTGGTCAGCAAGGAAGTGCCCTCACAGCACTAATTAACACTCCACACTAAATGTCAGGTGGGTAAATTATGCCTTTGCCTTCCAACAGCAACACGTGTCCAGAGTAGCTATGGATTGGTAATGGCGTAACCTCCCTTCTCCTGAAGTCCCATCCTATGGACCCTCCTTGGACAAGGACTTTCATGGTCATTCTCCTGGCAAGGATCAGGAAGTTGGAGCAGAGAAGACTATGAAGGACATCAGAAAATACTGGATTTTATTCTTTTGATCCTATTGGTCTCACAATCAAAATGCTGCCTAAAGCACCAGCAGCCCTGGAGTTAACACACTGAAGAGGCCGAGTGACAGATGCTCTTATGTTCAAGTATTCCATTTCAGTGACACACAAACCTCTCACACTCTGGTGCAAGCCCAGGGCACACTCAAAAAGGAGATGTCACCTAAGTGGAGGGCAAGCACATCAAAATAGAAATTAGGTCCCATGACACAACCCCTGTGAGGACAAAGGCAAGGAAGCAGTGGCTTTGTTAAAGTGAATTGCAAAGGGTTTGGGTGTTGTTGGGGCTGGGGTGGATAAAAGCTGGTGTCAGTGTGAGAAATGACCACACATTTTAAAATTTTAAAGGTTTATTAAACCTCAACCAACACAACAAAGGACTGAATAAGGAAAAGGCACAGCTCTGGCAGCGTGGTTGACTGCCAGTGGCTCATCCACAAAATGGTCGCTCCATCTTTTATAGCCCTGGTGCTGCATTAGCCAACCCTGGCCCCTCCCAAAGTCTGCCAGTCAACTCTCCTTCACCATCCATTGGTGGAGACTGCTTTCTTGCAACCTGACTAAAGATCAGGTGTTGCCATGCCATACCTCCCCAGCAACAAGCCCTCCCCATTCCCCGCTGCCCCATTCAAGGGGCACAGGTACAGCCCTTCCTCCTCATGTCCCTGACAAGCCTCACAACCCAGGCTGTCTGGTGGCAGCAATACAGAGGGAGTCCAAACAACAAACTACAATAACATAACCACACATCAGTAAAACTCCTCGTAACATACACAGAATATCCATCCCTTAATTGCAAGAGCCAGTGTTATCCATCTGTAACACAGCCATCCTGGGTTTGAAATCAACCCAGCACTCTGTGCTCAGCACAGCACTCAAGGCAGGTGGACAGGAGACAGCCAAAGTGAAGTGGTCAGCAGCTGATGGGGCTTAGGGCACCCAGCAGGCGGGACATGCCCCCGAGTTGCTGCTGATCCAGTTAAGGATCCTCAACACACAACCAGAGATGCTTATATACCTCAGCTTCCCCATCTGTAATGTGGTGGACCCAGAGGTGTCCCTACCAAAATGGACATGAACTTCCAAGGGTCTGAGCCCGGATGGTTGAACCCCTTTGAGTTTCCTTGGGATTTTACCCCGACGGCAACTTGATAGAGAGAGGCAGCCTTGATCCAGTTGTCCAGAAATGGAATTTTAACAATGCAAAAGTAACAAATAAGAAGGCATACACTATATTTGAAACTAACCGAAAAACAACACGAAAAAGGAGCCAAAAACAAAAGGCAGGGTCCAGTAGCAGACAGGGTATTTATGCCTCCCGGCATGGGGAGGAGTTAAGGCGGGGTCTGAGGGAAGGGTCCAATAGAGGAGAACGATTAGGAATATTAAAATTCCTGCACCAAAAATCAACCTATGGTAACATAGAGGACAAGGAACCTTCTAGCAACAATTTGCATACTTGAACTGAGGGAGCATGTGAGTAAACCTCTTGTTTGCAATACTTAGAACAGGATTTCCCAGGGCATTAGTCTGGGGTTTTCACGTTGGACTCACTGTAACCAGCCTTCCCAGCCACAGATTTCCTGCTTTGATATTTCTTATCTGGAACTGGTGTTTCCATGGAGGATCTTTCCCAGGATATCTTGACACACACACAGTCATTACAGGCAGTTCTTCGAGACAAGAATCTAGGGGAGCCTCAACCGTCAGCTGCAGTAACAGTTCTGCACAGAGGACAGATGACCAGCTTGTCACCAGTGCACTAGCTGTCACAGCCAAGAGCAATGGCTTGAACAACTGAACGTGGGTGTCCTTAATGCAGCACACCACCTCACATTCAGCAGACAGGCTCCAAACTGCAAAAGTTACCAGCATCCACTGAAATGAGCACTTGAAGCTGCACAGGACTCACAAGTTTATTTCATGGTTGGTGCCCATCAATGCCCACTCTGACTCTTAGCTAAAAATCAGGGATCACAGTGAACTGTACTTTATATTTTATTCACCAGACTGCCACTGGCTCTGCTCTACACATCTCGACAAGCAAAACCTGCTCTTGCTCAAGGAGAAAGCTGCCTTTGCAATAACATCCCATGACCAGTTTGGGGGAGGGACAGAGGAGAATAAATTATTTGATTGTGAAATGTTCCCTCTCCATTAAAAAAAAAAAAAGAAAAAAGAAAAAAAGGCAGCACTTTTATGCAAACAAAAAGCCAGCATAATAGTTTCTTTACTGAGGCCAGATCTACTTACCACTCTTCTCTTGCTAAATAATAACCTTCTTGTTATTTTTTTATTTATTTTCCTAATCCTGTTGGTAAAATTGACTGCAGAGTCCTTTCATTTCTTTACTGCCTTGATCCAGTCTCTCCTAACAGCAGCATCCCAGACACAGCCAGCTCCAAAGTTCTAGAGCATCCAGCAGCAGCTTTCCTGCCTACCCCACGTTATCCCACCAGCCCATGGCTCAGATGTGCTGGGACAAGTTCTCACTTGAGGATCCTTAGCTGAGGTTTACGTGCAGTCTAGGTGCTTAGCACAGCACTAAAAGTATAACTTAGTCATTCACCTTTTCTCATGTAATGAAAATAATAAATTGATAGAAACAACAAGGTCTCAGCATCAAAAATGCATAGAGAGCACAATCTTTTGGTAAGAAAACAACCCAGTGTGTCCTTCCCTGCTACAAACAAGCTTTTGAAAGTGTCTGGCATGATGCAGTGCCTCGTTTTCTACCTCTTTCAGTTGCTCTCTCATTTTTTTTTTGCAGACTTGACACCATTCGGATGGAGACAAATAGGTAGAAAATTACTTTTCTTCCTTTCCAGAAATGCTTTGTTCTTTCAAGAGCCAGAGATATACACCACGGCTGATGTGTGGTGAGGGACTGGTCAGCAAGGGAAAGCACTGCCAAGCCCTTTGAGAGAGCCAGTGCTGAGCCAGGAGGATGGATGACGTTCCTCTGACTCCCAGGAATAGGCAGGAAGAGACTTGACTGAAAACTGTTTGCAATGGAGTTGAACTCAAATGCAGCCAGTTTGCTCCATCTGCTTTTGGACAGCCTGAGCACAAAGGTGATTTGTGTTTGGGACTGGAACAAAACCCTCTGAGTACGCAGCTTTTTGACCCAGTGTTGCTTTCACGCACCAAAGGGTTTTGCAGGAAGCCTCCCAGCTGATCTCCAAGGAAGGCTGCCAAAAAGCAGGGACTGGGGTTTACATGAACAACAGACACACATTTCCTACCCCATCAAAAAGATCCAGATTCCAAGAAACCCTCCAAATTTGACTAGTATCACAACTTCCCAAGTTGCCAGGAATTCCACAGGTCCACAAGGCTCACTGCTGCCCCTGGAGCCACCGGGATCAACCCCAACCCTGCTGCTCACCTCATAGCTGTGGGTTGCTCTGTCAAAAACCTCCTCAATGTACAGTTTCTCAAAGCTGAAGTGGCGCTGGGGCCCGAGGCCTTCCCCTATGCGGAGCAGGAGCAGCTTGGTCTCACAGCCTGGGGAGAGATTTCTATTTCAGTATGGTAATTCCTTCTGCTATTCTGCATTTTCCAGACTGCCGTAACGCTAGTCTCTGGCTCTGGGACCAGCTCCTGATGTTCCAGGAGAAGATACAGGCCACTCTCTTCCCTCAGGAGATAGGCTTTGGATCTGGCTTCCAATTTCTAACCCACCGCTTGGGCTGGTTTCCATTTTGGCCACGAGTTTTTACTCTGAAAAAGTGATGCTGAGTTTAAAATGATCTTTGATTTCCTTCCCATGCACTTAGAAGGGCTTTGAAATCCATTCAGTAAAGGCATAAAGCTCACAAAGAGTTTGGCATTGCTGCCTGGCTTCTAAGTATATCAGGGTGTAGGTGATACAACAGCACAGGACTTTGTTGTCAAAGTGCTCAGCATCTCTGCTTTTCAGCATCTTATTGACAGAATCTCCTCATGCTTTGTGAGTGGCTTTGAACAAAAATCCCATCTCACCACATCAATAAGAGAGATCCACAGTTTCATGTGATGCAGGACATCACAACCTAAGGGAGTGATCATCATTTGGGATTTTTGAGCAATTAAGAAAATTAATTTTGAGCTTCAGTATTTGCTATGAGGAAATTTCTAACCACTTCACCGCTGGTTTTGCCAGTTGCCCAGAGCTGATCAATTCTGTAAATAACGTGATCCAGAAGTATTTGCCAAGTAATTTATGGAGACACCTTCAGCAGAAGTGGAAACCAGCAAGGTCCCTTTCCAGTGGGGCAGGAGATCCAGCTGTACAATTCGCTGCACTAGGAAAAAACTTCCAGATATCTGCAGCATGGGGCACACAATATCTGCAAATCCTCATCCCAAGGGATTTGGGACTAGCAGACAAATGCCTGAGGAAGGCAGTCACATTTCTTGAAGGGATTAAGAAGCAAAAGTAAACAACTTGCCAGTTAAAGATGGCTGTTTTCTTCAATTATTTTTGCATCCAGGGACCATGACTCTGGGACAATTTCCACCTTGACAATCCACTGGATCAGCTCTGATCTGTAAGGAAATGCATCATTTAAAAGACTCCTTGAGATCCTCTTCCAAGGAGCCAACAGAAGAGTTAAGCTCTCCCAAGGGCCTTTCAGGGTCATTCAGGAACAGGCTCCTTTTTCTCAACACATATAATTTGCTCTGGTTCCTCTAAGTCCCAGACCAGCTCAAGGCTTGCATGCAAGTAGTTTTCCTCTTTCTCTGTCATGAAAAAGCTGTCCTGGCACAACCCCAGGAGATTCCTGCAGCAAAGTGCTGGACAACCCCATCACCAGAGCCAAAATCCCAGAGCCAAGAGAAGAGCCCTGAAAAAGGAATCCCTTGGGAACAACTTTTTAAATCCATCTTTTACTCATCTCCCACAATTGCAGCTGGTGGGCAGGAAGACAGTTTGTTAGCACAAGCTCTGAGTAATTATTGTAGATGTCATTTGCTGAGTAAACCCTGCACAATTACTGTGTAAATAAGAAGCTGTTTCATGACATTTGTATCCATCAGTTGGAGCAGGAAGGCAAGAACAGAGCAGCTGGACTAGGGATTGCAGCACCCTCCAGAATGGGAGCCCAGCTGCTGGAGGACCTTGGGCCTCACACCTCTTCCTCCCAGATGGGCAAACCCAGAATATTCGCTGAATGGACATCTGGCAGCCATCTCCCACTCCTGAAAAACACCTAAGCAGCACCATGCAGAGACAGAGAGGAAGGACAAGGTAACCTGAACCATGCCATGTGTTCTGAGAATTCCCTACCCTGTGCCAGCACAGCAAAACCACCACCTCTGAGATGGGGTCACTCAGCTGGGGCAATGACAGCTGCTCCCAAAGAAAGACTTGACAGCACTTCTGGAAGACAGGACAAGCATAAACCTTGTCAGCAGACTGCCTGGACTCTGTTTTCATAGGAGGGTGCTCATCCTGCTGAGCACAGCAAGGCCCATACAACACCACCTGGAGGAACCATGGACTGAGAGCCACAAGCTGACAATTCCAATGTAGGGAGAGAAGCAGGTGCTGGCCAGGGATGGTCCTTCTGCAGACACCATGGGCTCAGCAGGGCTCAGCAAGGCTCAGCCACCACTGGTCTGGCTGTATCTGGGCAGTGGGAAGGAATCCAGGATCAGGGAGTGCATTTCTAACTTGGCTCCTACTGCCTAATGATGAATCCATGTGAAAAGGACCTATCCTGCAAGTCAGTGGTCTGGAGGATTTTAGTACTCATTCGCTAAAGCTGTTCTGCTCTGTAGCTCTTTGGCCTTTGAGGAAATGCTGGCAAAGCTATGGCATGAAAGCTTATCCCTGCACTGCCTGGATTGTTGTGGGATCAGTGATCCAGAGCCAGGCATCTCCAGCTTGCATGGGAGATCCCATGGAAGCTGCAGGGACAGCCCTGCCCTGCTGACCACAGACCCTTCCCAGGATTACACAGGAGCCCAGTGATCTGGGAGAGTATTTGCACCTCACCTTCACTGGGGTGAGAGAGGCAGGGGAAGGAGCCATACCTGAGATGTTGCACTGAACTGCTTGATTATAGACCCGGGCTTCTTAGGGCTTAACGAACACGCTGCTTTCAGCTGAACAATTCTGCCTGATCTCTCCCTCCTAAGGCAGGAGGAGATAGCAAAACATTTATCTTCGAACATCACATTTCTTGTTTTCAACCTCAGCCCTATAAACCTTTATTTAGAACATCAAGGACAAGCAAGGAGTGGGCAACACTTATCAACAATACTGATAATAGGGTTTGGAAGCAGCTGCAAAAAATCTCTCTAAGTCCCTTACCTTTACTGGCAGCTAGTAGTAGATTTAAACCAGGAATTTAGCCACAGGCCATGCTACCAGTGTGTCTGTAACTGTCTGCGGCTTCCTTGGGGTCTTCTCTCTCTGCTTCTCTCCCAAATGGTCCTGGCACTGATGCTCAGTCCCAAGAAGCCTTGTCAAACAATTTTGGAGGATCTCACAAAAGGATCTCACGTCTTGCAACTGGTTTTAAAAAAAATGCATGGCTTACATTTCCTCAAACCCCAGCATTACAACTGTTTCTTAATGCATTTGTTGACATAAATACATGAACCTCTGATAACTATAATAACATTCCAAAAAGAATGAAAAATTTAGCTTACAGAAGGAGACAAAAAGAACAGTTATTTTTTCTATCAATGAAGTGAGGCTTTGGTTCTGCTTGCTGCTGGGTATCCTCGCTACCCTGTCCGAAAGTCTTGAACTGACTGCACCCTCCAGCTCTCCTGAAGCATAAATATTAAATAACTATAATATTGCCCATTGACTTGGCACTTAGAGCTCAAAGGACAGGCCCTCAAGGAATTAAAGAGCTGTGACATGGTAAGTCACTGGGGTGCAGCTGCAAGCAATTCCATAATGTACAGCCTGCGTAGGTTAACAGAACATAGGGAAGGACCGACAGAAAAAAACCCAAAAGCTGTTTCAAACACCCACAAACCAATAAGAAGGAAAGTCTGACAGAATTAATTCACTTGGATTTTACTCAAAACCTAGATGAAACACGTTTGCTACATCAGATGTTTCCTCCCAGCAAGCAACTGGATGAAGATGAAGCCTTACTTTCCAACAACACACTGGCTTGAAGAACATCAGCTGGTAGCCCACACTCAGCATGTGAGACGTTGGACCCCTCAGGTCCCATTGGGATGCTGCATGGACTCACCAGAATCCAGAGAGTAATCTTGGATTGACAGAAATAAAAACATCTGAGTTGCTCTGAACAACATCAGCTCTGCTACAACACCTGGAGCTTGGTTGGCTAAGACAAGCACTGAGAAGAAACACTTGGGTGATCATTTCCCTGGCTTGACTAATTAGAGTCTAATAACTCACAAATGCTCATCACCCAGCTGCTCACTGTGTGTTTAACAGACTGAATTCAGTGCTCTCAGCCTGGGCAGAGCTTCCCCAGTGAGGAGGATGCACTAGGCAGCTGCTTGCCTTTGCTTCAAGCTCAACAGCTGGAGGTGAATGCACACCTGAGCTCCACAGTGTTCTGCACTTCTCTTAAAGGTATTGCCTGGGCTGAGCTGACCAGTGGGACCACTTGATCCTGCAGCTGCTGTGGCCTCTGCCCAGAGAGCTGCAGCCAGCCCTCGTTTGTTTCCTGCACGGTGCCTTGCCAGGCCTGCCAGCACCATCAGCTACACAAAAAACCCCTGCTGACATGCTGGGGAAGGCCATTAATGAAGTGTCAAGAGCAGTGATGATGTTCGAGGTTGTCATCTTCTAGAGGGGTGTAAAGCAGGGGAGGAGAGCACATCCTGAGCCTTAAAACCAAAATAACAGCTACAGTAAAAGGGAGGGGACTTCAGCAACAAGTGGGAAAGAAATTACCCCAAATTTCAGAAATGTCACCCACATTACTCCTAGGAAAAGCCTCTATTTGCTCTGTAGAGACTCACATGCCAGACAGCAAACTGGGGAGAAGGTATTTGAATGAGACAGGACAGGAGCAGCAATGCTGAGGGTGCAAACTGATGCCAGGATTTGACTGTGGTCCTGCCATCAAGGCTTACGCGGGCTGTGCACCAACAGATTACCAGGGACAGGCACCTTAGAGTTTGTGCTGGCTGTCAGACAGTGCCTACCATAAACTAAGTATTCACTTTTCTGTCACTGTGTTATTTCTTGCAAGACTTGGGGATCTTGGTGTAAAATATATCTGCTTTTTCAGATTTTACCCCACGTCATCCTTTAGCTGCTCTGAAGCCGAGTTCAAACAAACAAGAACAAGGTCTCAGAGCTGAATCCCTATTAGGAAACACAGAAAGCATCCCTCCTTCCACCAAGGCCAGAAAACAAACTTCATGGATCCTAACACAGCACTATCAGTCCTTCAGGTCAACCACCTCACAAAGTGCTGTTTGGCTGTTCCTCCTGCTGGATTGCAAGCTGATGGTACTCACTGGTCTGTTTTATGTGCTGCCATCAGATGTATTGGCCCTGTGGGCACTGGGGCAGTTTGGTTATTACTCAGAGGCTGACAGAGGCAATACATCTCCTGTTAATGGAAGCAAGTGTAATACAATTCATAAGCGAAAATAAAGCTAAGCAGGAGAGGAAGAAAATTAAAAAGAACTGTTGGCCTGATGAATATGCATCTACTAACAACGCTGCTCTGTTCTAGCTGAGTGAGTTTAGCTGACTTTGGGACTTGTCAAATGCCAAGGCCAGCACATCTGTGACAGAAATATAACTGACACAGGGATCTTACCCCACTGCTTTGGAGCACAGGAACAGCAATATATCACAGAGGCAAGGAAAGGGACAGATCTGATTGGGCAGGAGACCTGAGAAAGGGGTGCAGGGCCAGAAGGCAGGGTCAAGGGTGGGAGATGTTAACCAGCCCATGCTTGACACTTGTGACAGCTCTGTCTTGCTGTGAGCTGTGTCCATGTCTGGTGACTGTCTGTCTGTTACATTTGTCCTGCTCTGGTTACTGTCCACTGAGCTGTGGGCGAAAAGGACTAACTTACCTGTTCCCCTACTAAGCCT
The DNA here is from genome assembly GCA_013399915.1 of Illadopsis cleaveri. Classification (NCBI taxonomy): domain Eukaryota; kingdom Metazoa; phylum Chordata; class Aves; order Passeriformes; family Timaliidae; genus Illadopsis; species Illadopsis cleaveri. Next base: position 283,318 of record VXBB01002841.1, on the reverse strand, counting down.
TGGCAGCCAGCCAGACTGACTGCATGCCTCAGCCCCTAAAGTGACTTGCAGCAACTGTTCCAACTGCAGCAGTGGACACTGGAACCCTGCACTTATATCCTTGTTCCCAAGAAAAACAGTTAAAAATGCAAGACTCGATCTCCTGAGATCACCATTCTGCAGGATTCAGTGTATTTGGACAGAAACTTCTGGCAATGCATCACAGAGAGCTTCCCTGTACTGTCAGGGAAACTGAAGGCCAGGACATTTGACTCCCTAGGTGGAGGGTAGGAAGAAATAATCAGTTACACATAGTCTGCTATTCTGTACTATTCAACCAAATTCTTTGAACTTAACATATTCTGGAAAACTTTTGCCATTTCTCCTTTCATTACTGCAGTATGTCAGACTATAAAGCTAGAAAATGTTAGATATTTCTCCTGGGAAATTCAAATAGGCTGTTTGAGAGGTTCCTCACATGCCTGCCTGCCTACCCGCAGAAGAAAAAGAACTGCTAGTCCAAAGGATATGCCTCATTACCCATCCTTACAGACTACAGCTACATGTGTATGAGCCTCGGGACACCTCAGGAGTCAGTGCTTTGCCTGGGCTGGCATGTTCTCTATAGCATGGCCATTGAGCCAGAGCACAGAAAACTACTGTGGATGCTGACCAGGACAGAAGTAAAGCTATTCAGAGCTGTGAACATGACAATGCACCACGTCTGGCACCATGTCAGCCTCTGCCAGGCTGCCATGGGTAGGTGGCCTGAAATACAGACAGTGGATGGATGATGAGACAGCACAAAATCTCCAGCTCTTGTTCCCTGGCTTTGCTACAGCATCCAGCAATGCAATACAGGAGGGGTCAGCTCACCGTAACTCACAGCTACAGAAGTGATCTCTTTGCAACCAGAAATACACGTGGATCCTGTTTGCCCTCACTCAGCCCCTAGATGATGAAAATCTGCTGGATCTCCATCAGCCCAGGTAAGAAAAAGCTGATCTTGAAAAGCTGGATACTAACAATATTTGGCCAAATTGCATCCTCAGTTTAGCAGAGGGGGAAAGCCATCCACAGAAAGGAAATCACTGCTTGGAGCAGACAGAAAAACAAGACAGAGCTGGTAACAGAAGTGTTGAAATGGCACCCAAAGACCAGCCTGTTAGCTCAGGGCACTCAGAAGAAAGGCAGTGCCAAAGCTAACATCTGCCTCTTTCCATAAATAACTGAACCCACCACAAACTGTGGGATGGACCAGAGCTCCCACTGGACATGGTGTCTTCTGCCAAACATTGAAGTGCTCAGCAGTAACCTCTCCTTTGGATGGGGACCAGATTTGCAGGAACAAACAATGCTGTTACCTCCTGAGCCAACCTCAGGTCCACAACCCAGCCATCTTGAAGACCACCTCCATCAGCTCCGAGTTAACACATGACACTGGAGAGTCATGACCAGGCAATGACAGGAGAGTGATGACTCGCCAAGGTCAGGGCAATGGTAACAAATCCTTGTCCTCCCTTTCCTCTGGTTTCTATTTCCAAGTAGTCAGCTCCCATGTGTTTGCAGTGTGATTTACAGTTAAGCTGTGATGGAGACTATGCAGCAAAAATCAAGGACTTTCTCCTTTGGTAGCCACCTGGGCTTCTTGCACAGCTGCTTCTGCTGACCCATCATGTGTATTTGCAAAAAATAAAACACAATTTGAGATGCACTCGGCAAGTCAGAGTTGCATAACAGTTTGTTTCCCACAGGCTTAGATAGATGCTCAAAATGTTCGTGGTCACATGGTGATTTCAAAAATCCCTGCCTCCTCTTTTTGTTAGGATTTTCATCAGTGACTTAACCCTATACAGACTGCAGTGACCTGCTGCAGCTTCTAGACAGCAACACCTGAAAATACTGGCAGCTAGTGCCCCACATGGCAAAGCTTCTGCATAAGCCCTGCAAAACCACCCTGCCCAGAAAGCCTTTCCAAGACTACTATCCCTCCACCAGCTTCCTAATTTCTGGAAGCAATTATTTCCTCCAGCTACTTGTCAAAAGGCTTTGATTTTCTATAGGGTGCTCCCAGACATCATGGGTGATAGATGGGAGGAAGAGAGCAGCTACTGCTGGCCAGAAGGTGAGAGAGAGAAAGGTCCCAGCTTTGGGGGCCTCTCCAGCAGATGGACTGACAGCACAAGGGAAGTGTCTGTCCAAGGTAAAAGTTACAAGACTGTCACCACAAAAAAGGTTGTAGAAGTCAGTGGAATTTTAGATTTTGTATTTGATAAAGAGGAGAAGACACTATCATTTGATGTAAAGACACCCATATGCTAGAGCAGGGGGGAGACAGGACCAAAACTCCAAATGTGAAACCAACTCTTCCACAAATAATGGCATTAAAGGAAACCAAAAGATTAATAATGCTGGACAAAACAGAAGGTAGTAGCCCACTTGTATTCAGTCCTAGAGCAAACCATGTAACATTAAAACAGCCACTTAGGAAGGGTTTCCACTCAAGATTTGAGGTCAGGCCGTGCTTTATATCTATCATTAGATGGAGTACCAGAACTTTACTGTGGGCAGTCAGACATCTGGAGCTCACCTTAGTGCAATTCAGGAACACAGGGCAAGTTAAGCTAGTTGTGGAGACATGGCCCCACTCTAGTGAAAAGCAGGAGCCTGGGAAACGCAACAAAATCAGCTCAGCACACCACAGGTGTTAATGCTCAGCTCATCAGCTCCCACTTTCTGCAATATTCCTCTGACACAAGCTTTTGGTCACATCATGCTGCTGTCAGCTATAGTGGTGTGAAACTTGCATTGTTCTGACACTGGAGGCTCTTAGCCTTAGACGGGCTATAGGAGTAACCAAGAAGAGAATATGATCCCGTTCCTTGGGAAAAAAAAGGTGTTTAACCTTTTTCAAAAGAAAGCAGAGGTTATTATTCTGGGATTTACTCGAAGATGAAAAGGGATTTTGCACTGCACAGACAGTAGGCATTCTTCATCTCATCTCACCTTGTGCAAATACTCAGAATTTGGGCTCTGGTTGATGGAAGGACATGGGAGCTTGCTTGTATAAACAGAAAAGCAAAATATTTTCTGTCCCTGTGTGCAACAGAAAAGTCCATTTAAACCTGCCAGCCTTGTGTCCAAGCTCACAAATTACACTGGAAAGGAGATTCAGACATGGTTCAGTTCAGGTTACAGGAAGGGATTGGCATTTCCATGATTAACCTTAGGAAGAATTTGGCCTCCTTTCCACAGAAAACCACTACATGCTTCAGGTCAATATGTGAACTGACAGTGCTCCAACACCGTCTGTTAGTCCCTGAACACCACGTGTAAGATATGTCCTTACCCCACAATAATTGATCCCTCTAGACACTGCAAGGACACACATGGAGTGCCCTTGATGTTGGGCCCATGCAGCAGAGCTCAGCTTTGTCCCATCCCTGCCAGGAGCCCACAGGGCAGAAATGCTTTCTGCAACCAGCTCTCTGGCCTCACCAGAATCCTGATGACTTCCCTCTTGGCACACAAAGCCAGCTGAGGCGGGGATCTGTCAAGTGGCCTCATTCAGGGGTGAGGAGGAAGAGGAGGAGAAGAAGTAGGAAGGGAGATTCTCAGCCATCACTTACCTTCAGCTCAAGGCAGAAAATGTCATCATAGGACAGCATGGGGTCTCTTTGCACCTTTGCCTTCTCACTCTGCAAAGTGCGGTGTTCTCAGCAAGTGGTGTCCACTCTGCACTCCTTCAGAAAATCAGACAACTTGTCCTTTTCCTGCTGGCACAGCCTGGGATACTGCCTGCAGCCACAGAAGAGATAAACCCAGCTGGTTGTTTAATAAGCTACATATTTGCAGAGAGAAGTGGAAATGCAGGAGCAGCAAAGCATTCAGGAAGGAGCAGTAGCAGCTCCTCAGCAAGGAGCTGACCCCGAGCCACAGGATCCCAAATGGATCAGAGGATCGTTTCTTGTTCACTGGCACAGCAGGTAGTTCTACTCCACACTTAGAAGCTCAGGAGAGGTTTTGAAAGCCAGCAGCCCTCAAGAGAATCTCCTGGCTCAAAGCCAATGCCACAACTGAGGGAGAAACCACCAGCCACCTCAACTGGCTTTTCCTGACACTGAGCTGCTCATGGGATGTAGATAAAGATCAAGGAGCACCCACTGCAGGACTTTACTGGGAAGGCAAGAAGAAACTGAGTTTCAGCTGCAGGTTACCAGCATCACTCTTCGTTCCTTCCTTTTTGCACCTACAGGGGTATGCAAACTCTCTCTGCCCCGTTCCCTGCACTGACTTTCACCAGCTCTCCCTTCTTGATAGCTGCAGCAGAAATCACTTTAGTGTTTAAAGATCACAACCAAGAGAGGAGAAGGAAGCACTGCTATAGAGCAGTTGCTTCTGAGCTGGCAGGTCACTGTCCCCGCTTCACGGTCCAGTCCCCTGGCCAAGAAGAACCAGCAGGTGAGAACTGGGAGGATGAGTGGAAGCTCCATATGGAGTGAATCGAGGGAGTGCAGTATAAGCAGGACAGTGATCATCATCCAGCCCAATTCAAATACAATTAGAGAGGAAATAGAGTCATGGACATTACCAGCTGCACACAGACAGAGCCTCAGGCTAACACTGTCACCAGCACCAAAAATACTCGCTGTGGCTGCTCCCTGTGGAGCGCGATCGGAAATGTCTCTCCATGGCTGACCTACAGTGCTGGCCATGGGGACAGCTCCCACCACTGGGGTAAGTGACCCTCTACTCAACCTCCATCAACAGACAATAATTCCACCGTGATGTCCTGCAGGAGGGAGACAGAGCAAACTCCTGAATAGACCTTCTCATGATCCAGGGATTTTTGGGTCCCCTCCTAGTGCAAGGTCCTGCACTGCCTCCTCTCATGAAAATCCTCTCTGCTCCGAGATCTCTGACAGCAGGACAGTGGAGCGACGACCATACCTAAGACTGTAAGTAAGGAAGAACACCCTGGTCAAAGTCTAGGACACAAAATGGCATGAAAGCAAATTTAAGTGGAAAAAATAATCTGGCCAAACTTAGCTGTGGGGAAACCTGGTTATTTCTGAGGCGAAGGAGGATCACTCAGAGTCCAGGCTGAGACAGGTAGGTGGGAAGTAATGGAAAAAGAATGGTCCAGGGAAGTATCCAGAGAAGGTTGTGAGATTTTCTTTTAACACACTGAGCTTACATGGAAGTCAGACACTGTGTAATTAAATAGAGAACAGTGGAAAACTAGATTTGGCCTGCAAGGCATTTCTGACCTAATTACGTTGAACTTTATTTGCTCAGAAGCCCTTAAAAAGTGCTGCAGTTTGAGGCAGTTTCCTGATCAGCTCTGGGTTCAGACTAACTCCAATGAATCCACATCCATCCAAGTCTGAAAAGTCACACAAGGACTCCCTGAATCACCCAAGCTTTTCAGTGTCGTTTCCCATCCATCCCCCTGGGCTGTAAGTGTTTCTCTACTGCCTGGAATGGGAATTTCAAAGCTTTCCCAAACACACCCTTTGAAGAAAGAGCCCCATCTCTCGCCACCATGAAGACCCATGGTGCCCAAGCCAAATGCTCTTCTGAGCCCTGTGTGGCCCTTCCTTTCCTGCAGAACCCTCCACCTCCAAACCCTCCCCAGCCTTTAAAGAAAGATAGAAATTCCTCATTGTGCTGAAGATCAGGAGAGTGCAGGGCAATGCAACATCCTGCAGCAGGATGGCCTCAACTGTCTGGGCCACCAAAGGCCCCTGTCCTGCACAGTACTGGAATGGAGCCTGACATCTTGTCAAAGCTGGAGTGGAGGGAACTGCAGTGAGCACCAGAACAGCTGACCCATTGCACTGTATTAACTCCTGCTCCTCAGTGCAGTATCAGGTAAGGAGTGTTGACACTCTCCTCAGCCTCATGGACCCTCTGGACCTCAGTGATTTGTGGCTCCCACAAACAAGAATTTGCTCTCTGAGGAAATCCAGTCATTGCAATCAACTCTTCTTCCCCAAAACATCATCCTCAGCTGGAGTATAGATGGAACTGGAATAGGGAATGCTGAGAGCTCCATTACCCTGAAGCCCAGGTTCACATGCCCTGATATCTGGGATGGTTTAACCAAAAACATTTAAAGGCACTGATATTCCCTGAAGCCATACATTAGTTTTACCCTTAGGCAGGGTATCTCACTGAAATGCATCTTTCAAACTCACCTCAGTTTCAGTTGATCCTCCTCTTCTGAGCACCAAAAGCCTTCCACTGTGTGTGAAATCCAGGCACAGAGCATAAAGGGCCAAACACAAAAATGAATACAGGGTTTGACCTGAGACTTTGGAAAAGGCTTCTGGATTTAGAGACCATAAGCAAGAATGTGGATTTGTAGTTTAAGCAGAAACATGTTAAGCCAGGTAGTAGAAAGTTTTAGAGTTTAAAGTTTAAGATATAGAAGTACTTATAAAGGTAATAAGAAGTTTTAAGGTGTAATTCTGTAGGTTTGTGTGTCAGTGTATGATTGGTTAAAAAGGTCTGCATTGCGGCAAGATGCGTGATACAAATTCGTTAGGGAATGGTGTGAAAGTAGGAACAATCTTTGTGGCAGTATTTTATTGGCTAATTAACCTTTAAAAGACCTTGTAACCTGTGGTCTTGTGACCACTGACTTCTGACATATGCGGTTCTCACTCCTTCATGGGACTGTAGAAGATAATAGCAATAAATCATGCTCAGATGTCTCTCAGTGGTCCAGTCTCTCTTAATATCCCAACACCACTGGAAGCAGGCTGTGACATAGCTCTGGTTGTGGATGACCAGAAGAAAAGTGTCACAGCTTTTAGCTGATTGAGCAGTTTCATAGATAAGTACATTTATCACATCCCTACAGCTGTGTGAGGATGTCCTGAATACCACCTTAAGCACTAATTCTGGCTATGTTTGTAGAGATTTGTCCCCAAGGTGACAGTATTTACAGTGAGATTTTTCAGATGTGCTCATGCAGCCCACTCAGATCACAGGGAATTCTGCATCAAAGTCATTCAGGTGACTGAGGAGTCACAGCTTGCCCAGGGTTTCCTGCAGGCATTCCTGTCTCTCCTGATCCCTTGTTGCTGACAAAGAAGGATGCCTGGGGGCATGTGGGCAGAGAAGGGGGACCCAGTGACAGCCCACAGCAGGAGGGGACACAGGTGAGGAAACGCAACCCAATACTCCGTAACATTCAAGATGACAAACCACTACAAAATGAACACTTTGAAAATTATCATCATCATCTCCCTGTCTAAAGCCATGGCCACATCAGTCTTGAAATATGTGGTATTGTTCTGATCTCAAAAACCAAGCTGAAGCATCTCAAATTAAATAAAGATGGGCAGAAAGAAAGTTTAAAAGTACAGAGCAGCTTCTATATGAAAATGGAATGGGATTTCTTCACCTAGAAATTGAAGACAAGATTAGAAGATAGAAGAGAAGATAGAAGAGGTTTGCAAAAGCATGAATGGCCTGAGATATGGGAATAAGGAAAAATTTGTCATGATTTATCATCAAACAGGAACCCAAGGGCCTGAAAATGTTATCAGTCAGAAAAGACAAAAATGTAGCAGCACTATTCCAGGGAATATCCCATCCTTCAGAACACACTGCTGGGGGAGGCTGTAGAGGCTTACAGAGAGCAACTGGACTGATGCTTAGAAGATAAAACCATCAGAAGCTATTAAACAAAGATGAGATTAAAGCCTCCAGCCCAGGAAAACGCCAACTCCAGAGCCCAGGAGGGAGGAAGCAGATGCTCTGCGTGTCTCTGCACGCTTTGCTAAACATCCCCGACTGCTGCGCTCCCGGAGAGGAGCCGGAGCTGCAGCCACCCCAACACTCCTGCAGGAGTGCACCAAGGGCTCTGGGGAAGGCTGGAGGCTTTGCCAGAGCACCTTGTACCACACAGGGAAGTAGTTGGCACACACTGCATCTATACCCCCACAAATGGCTGGGTACAGGAGAGCAGGCACAGATGCCAGGGAGTCAGGAGGATGCTGCAGATCTTTCTGCCAGGCAGAGGAACTGACACAGAGAGTGGAGCTGTTGGGGTTGGCTGAGGGCAGCTGCAGCCTTCATGTCTTGGGTGCCAAATTAAATGTGACATTTCATTTAAGACTCTTGGTTGTTTAATACATATGTTTAAAAAATAAATCTCTGTACAGCAATTCAGCACGAGGCATTTCACTTGACAGGGTAATGTCCACGGTGTGCAGCTTGGGATGCTCTGCTGCCATGAAAGCACATTTACTGAATCTAGATGGATCTGCCCTATCATTATTTACACAACGCGATCTTATTACATGCTGTCAATTCTTTCATCCTTACATACTTTGGAAACATTTTCTACAGATGGCAGGACACAGCTCTTTCTACAACCTGGGCAAAGCAATGCCCGGACTTGAAATTCAAAGCCAGACTTTTTTATACAATAGTAGAGCAGATGTTTTTTGGGTTATGCAGATGTTTTTTGGGTTATGCAGTGCTGAACAAGGTTCTGACACATCAGAAACACCACTGTGCTTTATCCTGTCATCCAGCTGCATGACTACGGACACAGGTATTTCAGCACATTCTGATCACTTTTCACTGCCTGGAAGTGAAGAAATTGAGCCCTGTGTCATCGTCTGTGGAGCCTGTAAAAAGACTGATGGGGAATTTGCAGAAAAGCTAAAACATCTCTCTGAATTCTTCTAATACCACATGATCAGCCTGGTGCAGAAGGCAGTACTGTTCAGAGCAGCACAAATTGTTCTTAAATAGAAAGACAAATTTTGTTTAGCCTGAAAGTTTATCTCAATGATTGGATGAGCAAATCCTTGAACAAGAGTTCAAAATAAATTTCAGGGTTTATGAAAAACATTTTCCTAGGATTCAACAGCTGGTACTGTCCTTCATCAGCTACTGCTCTAAATATTTGAAAGCTGGTAGCCAGATTGATTAGACAGAATAGAAAGAAAACAGCCCTTGCTGCATTTCATCTTCTGAGACGATTCTTTCTCTGTCCATGTCACTCCTCTTTGCTGGATTTGGATTTTAAATCTTTTTTAGGAATGCATGACAGCCAAATTTGGAATATTTGGCTATTACAGAAAGCAAGTTCAATTTCATTTGCCCAGCTTTTTAGAAGACTGGGCCTTGCTGTCAGCTCTTCTGTGAGCACAGCTGAGTCATTCCCAGGTTACAACAAACCTCAGAGCATCCTCATCATCAGCACTGCTGGTGTTAATGATCAGAAGTTTCCAACATGGCCCAGGCCTCAGCCAAGCACCCGCTCAACCCAGGCAGCACATTCCAAAAGGAGGGTCTCTAGCCAACAGCATTGTGAGGACTCACATGAAAACTGATGGAGGATGAAGTGGAAGATGGAAAGCCATGACCAGCCAGTGGTGGGTACAGGAATGGTTGTGGCTCTTCAGACAGCTCTCTGGCATAATAAAAGTCAACTCATTTTCAATCAGGCTCCTCGCTGTGCAGCCAAGTACTCCCCATTATCTCTTCTCTGCACTGTGCTAAGGAAGATCTGTGTGGCTGGACAAAAAACTCCAGCACAGGAATATCTGGGAGCCAGCACGGGAGCTTTGTTCTGCCTGGCATGAAGGAGCCTTCCAGAATATACTGAAAAGGACACCAAAACCATGGGATGATGAAAGACAGTGCTGCTGCATGGCCAGGGTGCCATGAGCCATTTTTAATCTTTATTGCTGCAACAGTAATGATACACTTGGGGTACCTGCCTGGCTGAAACATTGCTTTTGGTCCATGGGGAAAACACTGCCAGACCATTAGAATGAAAGCAAAGACAGGCTCAATATACCACTTAATAAATCAATCACCCTTCAAGCTGCTGTACTTCTCAGCAGATGTTGATTGATCCACAAGGAGAGGAATCTAATGAATGGGCAGTTCTGCCCTGAAACACACCCACAGGTAACGACACTTAAGAACATATTAGTGATCTCTGGGGATGATGGAGTAGGCAAGCTGTGGTCAAGGATGACCTGCAAAGAAATGGAAACCACATTCTTCCAGAAATCCTTCATGTGCTAAAAATGGGCTGTGCGGGCTCACAGGAAATCTGTTTCTGTGCATACGTGGGGATGAACAAAACAGCCCAAAAGAGAGTTTTAACTTCCAAACAACCCTCCTAGTACACGATCCCCAGTCTGTGCTCATGCAGTCAACTCTGCAGGTTGCTTCAGGAGGGATTTTGTCAGGAGGCGTGTTACATAGTTGTGGAGCTATAAAGCTGTGCAAAAAAACCTCGAGCAAACAAAGCACAAACTTTATTCCCCTTCATGTACCCTCAGAATGACAGACTATCTGTCTTGAAACCCAAGGCCCTGGTGAGAGGGCAAAGGCCATACTCTGTTTGCAAGCAGCAGAATAACCTTATCTAAAACAGTATAAAAATCATTATTATAAGCAGTTCTAGACAAGGGGAACAAAGGCAGGAAGCAGGTTGTTACCTATTAGCTCTTTTGACAGAAATGAGCACTTTGGAGACCAGTTAGGCTCACCCATCAAGCTAATTAATTGGAACTATAAAAGCCTATAACCAATCAGCTGGATAAAGCATTAGGTACCAATCCTGCATCTGTAGCAGTGCTGCAAGTATTAAGACACAAAATCAACATATAATTGCACAAACTGCTATTTACACCTTTTTTTTTGCCTATAATAATTGACTCCCTCAGCTCACTTTGAAACAAACATACAAGGACATAAAAGTTCAACAGGAAACAGCCGTGCTGCTGGAATTCTCACAAGTAAAGAAAAAGCAGAAGGAGCAACAGCCACTTGTGACTGGCAGAAAGAAAAATCCTTCTGCAAAGTTCTAAAATTCCTGATAGTCCAAGGTAAAACTTGGTCTTGTAATAACTGCAGCATCAGACTGGCCTACACATTAAAGTAACACAGGAAACAAGATCTTTTAAAAACTCACAAGATAAAATAAATTCCTACCAGCTGCCAGCACCAAACAAATGGAAAAGATGACATCAGTTGGTGCACCAAAATGAAGCTCTGGATTAAAAAAGAGGCTGCTCCTTGGGAAGCAGAAGGTGTCCCCAACTCTGAGCACTTAGAAGAAGCTTCTACCAATCTGTCTGGATGAATGGAGAGTTGCATGAAGATGGACAACACAGTGGTGGCCAACAGCTGCTCAGATCTGCTGCCATGAATTTAGCTCAATAGTAACTTAATGCTGCTCACAGCAGCATCAGAGCCCCCTCAAACACTCACACAAGGCTGATTTCAACCCGAAAACAGTTTTGGTATTCCCACCCTGATATCCTGCACAACACAGGGGTGACTCAGATAAATACCTAATGTGGTAGTGAGTTGCTCAGGCAAGTATTGAACATCCTCCTTTCTGGCTGAAGTCAATATAAATGGAAAGCAATGAGGAACTTGTTTGAGTGATCTCAGGAATATAAAATGCAAGGCGACAAGAGCTAAACCTCAGTTAAACCCTGCAGCCTATCCACATCCATCAGGGGATTTATAAAGGAAAAAAAAGAAAGAAAGGAAAAAGCTTGATCTAGAGACTAATTCAATGGGATTTTCATTTCATTTCTCAAACAAGTTCCTGGAAGCCACTGATTGAAACGTCAGCCTTGCCAGACAGATAACGACCCTTGGTAGGAAGGGGGCTCTTAAGAAGAACAGAGCTATGAAAAGGTGGTTGTTTTCTGCAGCATCTACACAAAAGCACAGATAAGATCAGAGCAAGACAGTAGTTTTCTCAGATGCTTTACCCTCGTGGGTAGCTGAGATGTTTACAGGTGCTGGCACATCCATACTACAGTTCCTTATTACCCTCAAACAGCAATATTCAGCCAGGGCTGGGAGTTTCCTGCATGTGTTCATTGACCACTAACACACCACCAAGCCCTTGCATGGATGGCCTCACATACCAAAGGAAGCTGATTCAGCCAAATCCGGCATCAGTTCTAACTGCAGGAAGGGTTTCAGCATCACAACACGTTTATATTCAGCTGGCAGCCCCATGCTGCTCTGCACAGCAGCTGAGCACTCACCAACAAGCTGACAATTCCCCTTGGCCCATTTGCAATGCTGTGTAGCCTCTGCTACAGCTTCCCCTGCTGTCAGTTAAGCATACCAGACCTGTAGTTACTCATCATCTTCCCCAAGCCCCAGTGACTCTAATACATCCCCATCGAACTCATTGACATTCTACAGGTGACTGAAGAGCTCCACATCAGCTCCCTAATTAGCCATTTTAAAATATGCCTTTATTTTTCCTGTGGTCTCATGCCTCATTTTCATCAGAGATGATGTCAGGGGTTTTTTTCCCCTCAAGTGTTTTCCCCTAGTTCTCTGCAATGAGGCTCAAGGGTCCAACTGCCAGCAATCCCATCTGAGGATGGTTTGTGAAGAGCACAGAGAGGGTTAAGAGCTATTTGCATGCACAACTTGACACTGACTGCCTCAGGAATCTCTCTTTTCCTGCCACCTATAAACATCAGCTTAAGGGTTGCAAATATCAGGGCACTACCTGTCCTGTGACATTACAGCCTAGGAATAAAACAGGGAGAATAAAAGTCTTGAAGACCAAAGAATAATTATTGTTTAATTTGCAGAGTGGTTGTTTGGGTTTTCTTACCTTGAAAACATTCCATTTTAGCCTGAGAAAGGGCATATTTTATCAGCATTTCAATGGAAGATGCTCTTAGAAGAGGCACAATTAAAACTCTGAATGAGTGCAAATGCAGATTAGAACAATATAGTGACATGGAAACAAGACCCAAAAGGAGGATCCCATTTACAGCCTGAAGAATTCAATCCCAGCTAAATGAAGCACCATTAACAGGAGCACATCAAGGGAGCTGAACGGGAGGTTTCTGTGTACTCACCAGTGATGCAGTCTGGGACTTTGGGATGTCATCCAAGCTGGTAACTTTTTGCTTGGCCCACCAGACAAGCTCCATGCAATGTGTTGGAAATAATGATGAAAATGTTTTGGTGAGCTTTGGATTTAGCAGGAGCAATTAGGATTTGTCACCAGGTAAACAGTTCTTGGCTGAGACACAAAACTCAGTGTTTTAACGCTTAGGGAGAGCTCAAGTGAAACTCACTTCTGCCCAGCAGCTGCTAAGCTTTGGCTCTTATACAGCCCCACTGAGAAAACAAAAGTTCTTGATCTTAGTGCTTTGCTGGTGGTCAATTTTTTACCTTAAACATGTTCTGTGGAGTTTGGCGATGATTAGACCAACACACACAAAAATAATGAGAACAACTGGAGCCGTGGGCAAGCTGAACTTTATACATGTCAGTAGTGACAGCTGATGAAAATGAGGCAGTTTCTGCTCATTAAGGAGCTACTGCTGCAATTAGGCCTGACCTGTTCCCATTACCACTAGTGAGAACATCACTGCTGGCTAGTGGAGAAGCTTTGGGCCAGCCTTGTTTATGTGCTGGACCTGAGGCTTTGCAGAGAAGGGAGGAAAGATAAAGTCCCACAGCCCCAGAGCTGGATTACTCTACTCCTGCATCTGCCCCGATGGTGGTGCCAGGATTGCTGGAGGTCTCTGCTGGGGCTTGAGGGGATCACTGCCTGGTGTGGGAAAGACATGGAATTATTTTTCCTATTCTTTTGACAGAAATTTTGCCTGGACAGAGAAACTATGGGGGAAGTTAAGGGGCATTCCTGGCCATACTTGAGCACTGTGTTCCATCCCGTTCCCTTCCTACTCCTGCCCCTTGTCTACATATTCCTGCCCTCAGATGGCAAGATGAGAATAACACTCTGGGGGTGACTTCAGAGGATGCCTGAGAAAGAACATATCTTTCTATTTTCAGATTATCAGAAGAAGAGGGTGCAGCCAAATTCAGGACTTAGTTCTCAGGACTGCAAAACCAAGTGCAAATCAGCCCCTGCATCTCGTACATCCCACCCCAGGCTGTACCCACCAGACACCTCTATTACCGCTGTAGCAGGAACTCGTTACCCCTCACATAGACCTGGCTCTCCAAGACCCAAAGACACAAGTTCCACGGTTAAACTTAACTCCTCTGAGCTTCAGCCAACATCATGATCTGTTCCCCGAGCCCACAGATAAGAAGAGCTGTGAAGGAGACATCCCTGACACACTGTAATAACCAAATGGAAACCACTGCCAAGAGATGGAGCTGGCAGGCTAAACTTTGGCCTCTCATCCATTAATTGTGAGCTGTTCTTTAAGATAATTCTCGTCCCATTAGATCTACCCTTTCCATGAATCACTACGGCTCCCAACAGGCAGAAAAGATAAGGTTTGATGGTTTTTTAATAGCTTATTTTCTTCTGCTTTTTAAACTGTGTCCTTTTGTGTGTTTGCTTTCTTGTACAACATCTAAACTTTTACAGGTCCAAATCTCCCAATGGTACCTTGTAAACCCTAGACACTGATTTTGTTTTGAGCAGTGTGTTTGCTCAGGTGATCTCCAGAGGTCCCTTCCAACAAAAGTTATTCTATAATTCTACCTTCTAAATCAGCCCAACTGTTTTTCACATATTCCCCAAATTTCTTATATTTCCTGTACACCTGTGCATATACCAATGGGTAGATGGTAGATGAACAGGCATTAGAAGAGCTCAACCTTTCTTAAAGTTCCCACTGAAGAATTCATTATGACATTTTGACAAATATTTAACGCAAAACAAACAAACAAAAAAAAAAGAGTAGAAGCACAGGATCTTCAGAGTACTTAAAAAGAAATTGGAGTGAAAGTGAGGATGACTTAATTAGAGTAAAAATGCAGCTTCTATTCAAAGATTTAAATCATCTGTTTGAAATTTAAACTGGCTTTCAAAGGTTCACCATGAAACAGGAGAGATGACTGATGCCCTCAAATGACAAGGGAAATCAGATCAGCTTTGTCTAACACGAACAGCACAGGCTGTCCACAACAGCTCACATGGGGCATCTCGTGAGAGGAGCGCTGGAAAGCCACGTGCCAGTGGCCTCCCAGAGAACAGGCCTATTTGGCTGACCATGGTGAGTAGCCATTTCAGAAGCTGCTTGTGCTCAGGAGGGTGCAAGCCAGCTACTAACATGTTCCAGCACCCTCCAGAAAATCTGGGACAGAGAAAGCTCAAAGGTTGCATTCTGCTTAAAACACCAAAAGCAACAGCAAAGCCCACCCATGCTGCCATTTCCAGACAGGGCTGCAGGGCAGCATCTCCGATGCTCTGGTTCCTTTTGTTGCTCTTTACCAACTCTGTTATCACCTAAAGGTGTTTTGCACAACAAAAGCTGAGCTGCCTCACCTCTGGGTGCTCAGCTGAGTAGAGCTGCTGGTTACCTGGTTTTGAACCAGCAGAATCTTCTGGGTGCTGCACTTGACCGGACACGCGGAGAAGTCCAGCTGGTCAGGGAAGTCCAGGATGGCTCGGGCACCAATGGCACGAATTGGCACGATGAACTCTTCTCTTTCACTGATGCAGAGGAGCTGGTGGAAATAATCCTGCAGGAAAAGAAACTGTCTCAGCACAGGACATTTAAGTGCCATCCTCGCAACAGAAGGAAAACTGCTGTGTTCTGTGACCCTAAGAGAAGCATTCAATAATTAATAGTATTTTGTACCTCAATGACCCTTCATTCCAGTAGGATGACTTGGACAGGGCTGTTAACTTGCAAAGAAGAAACAAGTCTATTGATCCACCTGTTTTCACAGCAGAACCTGACAAAATTATCTGATGCTTTTATTCTGAGTCACCAAAATAGAGTAATTTCAGGCAGTGGATTACAGCAGTAACAGAACCTTCTTTGACCACCACTGCAGACTATTAAAGGCATCACTAAGAATCCAGCTGTGTCACAACACCAACTCCAGTCCCAGCAATCCAGCAATGCTGGTGGAGCTTGGCAGGGGGTGCTCTGGTACATTTTCAAAAGGACTTCACCACATGCATGATCAACAGCCCATTTTTGGTGAAATACTTACCAAGCTGGAGATGGTAATTGCTTTAATGCCATGTGAGTGTGGGGTAAGTGTGTATTTCCCACCTCTTCCCACAACATCATAGACTGGGGACATACCCCCTGAAAAAGCCATCTGATCCATCTCCCCACACTGAACTGACTCAGCCCAAACGCCAAAATATTCTTGCCAATGTCTGACAAGTACTTAAATCAGTAAGAATTTCAGCCCTGCCTTGCAGCCTATTGCAGCTCTGCGCTGGACTTAGAGAGAGCTCTTCCCATGGGAGAATCTCAGTCTCCCTTTACATCTCACCCCAGCTGCAGGTGACACGGCAGTAGCTTTGCTGCCTCTTCTGTATGCTTGATGCCTTAATCACCTCTCTCTTCCAAGGTCTCTAGGAGTGACTTGGTGCCTATTTGGACAAGGGTGGGCTGAAACTGCAAACAGGAACCCTCAGGCATCCCTACTAGAGCAAACTAAACCCTGCTATTCCCAGTCACTGGCTTGTTCAGGAAACAGCCAGACAGCCCCCTCCTCCAGCTGTCTGGCATTTAGCAGTAGGAAGGTGAATCAAGTCTCCAAAACCATTTCACTGTAGGGATGAGCAGATCAATCATCAGATGCATGACATGGCATTGATGTGCTGACAGCATCACCTTGCTCCTGCCGAAATCAGTGGCAGAGCTGCTGCTGTAGGGCCAGGAGCCATTGCCTCCAGCAGTTCCTGTATCGAAGAGTTGATAAAAGCTCTGCCTCTTATCACTCACTTGCTGGCCTGATCTTTTCTCCTCAGTGCTTTCAACTCGTTTTATATTTTTATCATTGTTGAAGCAGCAAGCAGACAATGTGATTTAGGAATTGCACGTAGCAGCAAACTCCCTTAACCAGAACCGATTCAGATTCTTCCACGGTTGGGACTTCCTGCTCCCATACCCATCCTCTCCAAACATGGAAAGGGACCTAAGGCTGCCAGAGGAGGCACAGACACGCAGCTATCACTTTAATCCACAGCTAACACCCAGTGCCTACCAACCACCTGCTCAGCAGTAGTTTAAAAATCACCCTAACGGCTGCAGTCACATCCCAAGAGACGGTAAAAGAATAAAGAAAGATTTATTTTTTTTCCCCTAGACATCTCAAATATTCACACTTGAAATTGCAGAAGTGCTTTTGCTTCTCCTATTTGGAAGGTAAAATACCAGGAAGGGAACGGCAGCAAACGACCTACAGGACTGAAGATCACATTTCAAGAGAGTGTTTCATCTTCAGCAAGTCTTTCTGAATTAGCAATTTTGCACTCAATCTTGCAGCCTAAGCCCTCTAAAATAAAAGCTACGGGCAGCCCATGGGAATTTAAAGCACCTATTATCTGGGCACTTCACGTCCCAGACTGCTCAGATCCTCAGAAACTGCATTAGCAAATGGAGAATGCTATTTACCTTTTTTTAGGTTGTTGTTATTTTGGCCACACTACTGTAACAAAGGCATTGTAAATCCAATTGAAAGCTGTGTGGTTTTTTTAAGCCTTGGCATCTTCTATTCAGTTATCTCTCCCTTCCAGATGCCAGGTAGACTGAGGAGGATGCAGGGAGTTCAGATCAGTGCGGGGATAAAGAGAAAAGAAACCTCAGCAACTGGAGGTATCTGAGGGAAGTAAAAGGGAGTTTTCAAGTCATTGTCATTGCTAAGAAGGGAGGGGATCAGCATCAATGTAAATAAGAGCCCAAGGAATAAATTCCTCCAAAAGCCGGCACAGGCAGCCCTTCCCAGCTCTGCTGCCGGTGGTGGGCACTGGGACTGCAGGACACTACTCCGTGTCTGCCAAGACAAGGCAAGGAGCATTTGGCCTCACAGAGGCAGACATGACCCTGAGGAGAACGCTGCCTCTCACCATTCATGGCCATGCACGTTGTGTGCTGAACCCCTTTTCCAGGGATGCTGCAGCCAGAGCAAGGCTTGACCCAGAGCACTTCAGAGTGTGCTGACCCTTCAACCCCACTATGGCCCCCCAAAGTGGGACTCTGCACCAAAGTGGATGCAGTGTCAGGCCAAAAACAGGGAAACCCAAGCAGAGAGGAGTGTCCCTGACAGAGGCTGGCTGCCCCAGCTGCTGTAAACTCATGGTTCACTCAGCTTAAGAAAGCTGAATTGCCTTCCCTTGGGAGAAGAGGATTGCAAATTCTCCACTGCAGCACTGCCCTATGTTACCAGGACACTAACTCCAGAGTACAGCCAAAACGAGTTTAAAATCTTGCTTTTACTTTGCAAACCCTAAGCAGACTGTTTAAAAACAGGTTTTTAAATAAGCCTGAGTGACCAAGAATGTGCATCACTTCTATGCTTTAGAGATTATTTAGACACAGCTTCAGGCTGCAGATTTTCATGGAAATACAACTTTTGCCTTCAAACAGCCCTTTTCTCAATTTCAAGGAAAATACAGATGGTTCTAGGATGATTCCTCTGCTCTTACTCCCCTTTGATAAGCAAAAAGTTACAAGCTCTGGCTTTCTAAATATGCCCCTTGGCATTCAAATTAGTAGCCACTGAAACGAAACCAACTGCTTGTCTCAGACGTTATTTCCTTGAATTATAGAATTGTTTCATTTGGAAAAGACCTTGAAGATGGCGTCCAACCATTAACCCAGCACGGCTCTCAGGCCCTTTGCAGACTCAGGCCAACATTAATTGGTGTCCCACATCAACCTTAATGCCTGCCCAGTACACCAGACTCAGATGTCAGTTATCCTGCATAGCCAGTCCTAAATCCTTCAGTGAATTCCCTGCAGCAGACAACTTGCAATGAAAAGATCCTTGTAGCATGAGGTAATATAGTAAGTCAAGCAGGGAAAGCTCCCTGCTGAAACCATGATAACATATAGGCTGCAAAAAAGGGCCATTAAAAAAGAGGAGAGACTGAAGGATGAGAAGAGCTCCACAGGAGAAGGGGCACCCCTGCTCCTGCCCGCTCAGCTACCAATTCAGAGGCATCTTTGAAACTATCCCTATTCTCCAGGTTCATTCTGTGCATTCATTTGCTTTCATCTTCTGTCCCATTCCTCCCTGCAAGAGTCATCTTAAAAGTCTGTTTGGAATAACTTCTGTGTGCTACAAAACATCTAACAGGGCCAGACTCAGTTTTAAAGGGGATAATTTCAGTAATGCAGTAACTCATTGTCCTGTCATCTTTCCTATTAATCAGTGAGCAATATTTTAGTCTCCACTGAGCATCAGGAATGAATTTTGCAAACCTTACAGATTGAACTTGTATTGCCTGAAAAATATTGTCTTCCTACAGTGAAAAGAACAAGAGAACAGAACAGAATAAGCTGTGCTATGATTTTATGTGCTTCCTGCTTCCTTCTTCCTTTCAGATAATCTATTAATAAGCCTGAAGGACACACAAATGTAAATATTCCTGTCTGTTGGGTATTTGCCAGTCAGTTCCATAATGGTTTCCAATTAGGCAGAGACTGTCAGACCACAATGCAAGGACACCAGGGAACACAGGGTGGCATGAGAAGACCCACGCTGGGCAACTGGAGCCATAAAACAGGAATGTGTAAATCAGAAGCAGCAAGAGGAACTAATTGGAAACGTTGCCCAGCAGAAACATTAGCATTTCATATTTATAATGCAAGTGCCAATAAACAAAGAGACATGACAGCTATTAATTTACTTTCTGACAGTCCAACTGTGTGATACATTCCCAAATGACTGCAAGAAAATAGGAAACTGCTCATTTTTCAAGAAAGAGTAATATGGCACGCGGCATTTCAGCCACTAACAACTCACATGATTCTTTTATTTAGGGCTCAGCCACAGTTTTGTCTTGAGTCAGGAGTGACTTCACTAAAGTCAGTCTTACCCCAGGGAAGAACAGATTCAAAGCAAGAGAATTATATAAACCAACTGAAACATCCACGACCCTGACACAGGGATTTGTACCTGTAGCCCAGGTCGCTGGGTCATCCATAATCCCTGTGGATCATGGAGCAGCTGAGATGCAGAGGCTGTTCAAAGGAGCACTCCTAAGCCTTCCACAACTAAAACACAGATATTCTGCATGCCAGCAACTTCAAGCCCAATGCAAGTGGCTTTTCAGAGCCGTTTCTCAATGCCTGCCTATTTGCTAAGGGGTTTTCAAGGTGCTCTGCCCCTCCTGCCCATGCTATCGATGTGTTTCTAGCTGAGCTACAGCACTTTGGTACTTTGCTGACTCGCACTCTATCAAGTACAAGACAAAATGTTCAATTTGCACAAAACTCTGATTCTGCGGTAAAAATCCTCACATGCTCCTTGCTGAGCAGCACACAACCCTCTCCTGATGCCCTACAAAACCCCTGCAAGGAGCCCAAGGCCCAGTTCAGCAGAACTGCTGGGGGTGTCAGTGAAGCTGTGCAGAGAACCTCTCGTTGGCAGAGCTCCCTGTGCCATGCACTCACCAGCTCAAGGGCAAGACAAGGGACAGGGTATGGGACATTAAGTGCCCTTGTGGGTTATCTCACCCTCCTTCTATCTGTGGCGATATTCACATGTTGCTCTGCTGCCTCTCAACTCCAAGTGCAGCACTTTGCCCTTCACGAGTATCAATTTACCTCTTTCACCCTGAAAATGAGCTCTAATTCATACTAATAAATCACATTTTAAAGGCACCTGTGTACTTTGCAAAGCCTACCTCAGTGATATTAAGCTCTTGTGCCACTTGAGTAGTACAGAGAACTGCCCTAGGCCAGTATAATTTTTACTCTAAATTTTAACAGTATTAAGTAATTCCTTAGTCCCTCCTAAGGAACAAGGAGCTAGGGAACACAGGGCATTTCCTCTTTAGCATTCTATATCCATACTGCCTGAGGATAGGACAAAGTGTTCAACTAAATCTAAACAGCAAAGGGAAGATGGGAAATCAGCTGCACCCAAAGAGATCCTGCACCTTTGCCTTGGAGCAGAAACATCAGCTGGCTCAGAGCTCCCCCCTCTCCAAACAATTCAGGTGAAGAATGGTGCTAAGAGATAGCAGGATGCTGGTGGAAAGAGTCAGCCTGCCTCTCTGCTTCCCTGCAAGGCTTCCTTTCTCCCATATCTTAAATCCTTCTGTAATAACAAGCCTCTAGATAACAGCACTGAGATTAGACTTGCCAGGGCCTCAGCACTGATGTTCAAACCCCCAGGCCAAAGCACAGCATGTTTGGCACAGAGCAGTTGTGAGCTGCCAGAGCAGCCAGTGACACGCATGTAGACACAGCCACAGCAGTGACACAGACACAGGAGTGTCACTGCCCACAGGCTGTACCTGCCCTACACGGGCTCTCCCAGGCAGGTGTCCAAGTCACCTGCAGCTCACCAACCTCCTGCTGACTCTCAGTAGAGCTCAGTGTGCCTGTGCCAGGCTGGCTCCCTGCCATGGGCACAGCACCTCCTCTTCCCTGGCCTGGCAGCTGGGTCGTGGGCAGGCAGGTGTCCTTGGGGACAGCACAGCTACAAGGCTGGGGAGCAGAAGGTGTGAAAACACATCAGCTTTGCTTCAGTCCAGGGTGAGGCAGGGAAGTGAATCCCATCTACCTGGGCAAAGCAGCTCAGCCAGAGGCAGAAGGGCAGTGCCTGGTGGGAAGGAAGTGCTGAGCAGGTCAGACACCTGCAGTAGGATGGAGACAGAACACCTGAAATAAATCATTTATATATTCTACAAGCCTAAAGAACCCGCTTCCTTCTGCCTGCACATGGCCATGCATCTGTGTTCCAGAGGGGGAATGTGCGACTGAAAGCAAAACAGCACTGGTTATTAAGAAATTCCCTTCTAACACACCAAATTTGAGTGGGGTAGTGCAGCTGTGGGGATACAGTGGCAGATCAGCAAGAGAAGGAGACCAGACACTGTGGCTTTACTGGGAGTAAAAGAAACCTGAAGAGCAAAAAGAATAACACAGCAAGACAAAGAGACAATCCCCAAAACAAGGAGATGGCACAGAGAATTTAAATGGGCTGTAAAGAAGCAAGGGAGAAGAACAAAACATTACCAGGAAAGGTTGAGGCAGAAGATGAGAGCAGTCAACTTGCCAAAGTGATGGAAAACCACATGACACCCCAGGCTGGGCCTATCAATTATGGGCTTCAAAGGCATTTTCTGCCTGGAGAAACATGACCAGCACTGACTCACAGTGTGGTTTCATTACTAAAAGCCAATCTCAGTTCCCCAGGGGCTCTTGCTGCCTGGTGATTGTGGCCAGGCAGCTGCCAGTGCAGGCAAGCTGGACTGCTGGGCATTCCTTCCTGCACCCAGAAGGCCCTGCAGGCACCCTGCTGCCAGGTTCTGCCTTCTGGAATACACATACACAGCAAAAAGGCATTTTCTAGCACACAGACATCAACGTCTGAGCACCGAATCACATCTCACGAAGTCTAAAACAAGTGATTTTGACTGACAGGCAGCTTCACTAATGAACAACAAACTCCCATGAGACTTGGAAAAAAAATGGATGTTTGTTCTGCACCATTCATCCAAGCCTGATAATCCATAACCAAGGCAGTCCTGAACTCTCCAAACTCAATCTGCTACAACAACACCCTGGGACAGTGAGTTCCAGGGGCTAATTTCACACTGAAAGCAAACATTTTGGTCACCAAGACCCCTGGAAGATGAATACACATGGCTAAGATGAACACACATGGCTAAGACCTTCAGCAAAAGTCACCAAGGACATCTGAGGGTGGTGAGAAGCAGCTAGAAGACAGAAAAGCAATTTGACAGCGAACAGGTGAAAAACTTCTATGAATTCACCTGAATGAACAGGTGAAAAACTTGAATGATTACACAGCCTCTGTTTGGAATACACTTGGCTGTTAGCTGGATTTTTATGGAGCCGACTACCTCAGGTTACCAAACAGTCTAAGTCAGTGTGACTCAGAGGAATCTGGGAATCTGGTGAGAAACCTTGGAGACAGAACACAATGTTGCTTTTCTCCAGGACATTACTAAAAGCCAACAAAATTAGAATACAATAACTTCTCTGGGATTATCATCTCTGTCTTTATGCATTTAAATACACCAAGTATTACAAAAGCTGATTATACTTTTACACCAGTGGTGTCCAATGGCTGAGATCTTACTAGCTTCAAAATTAATTCTTTTGGGAAAAAAAATTAGCAGCTCACATATTTGTATGCCCCTTTTCAGGGCATACAAATCTCAATAATGCAGCTGTACAAGTTCATTATTTTTTACTGAGAGTGTCAGAAATGTTAGTGCAGATGTCCTTTTCCACTTGAGGAAGCATGAGTAGAGCAAATTCATTGTTTGTCTGTTGGCTTGTACTTGGCAAAGACAAAGATTTCATGTGCTGCATGGATACTGGAGTAGCTGAAGCCAAAAGGCTCAGTAGGAAGAGAGAAACTGAGGCACATTTGAATCAGCAGAGGAAACCTGCAGCAGAAGTGCCAGAATCAGCACGGACCCCACCAATGGAATCACTTGGGCATGGCCATCCATGCTGCACCTTTCCAATATTCCCAAACTAAATGCCAGACCAGGAATGACATAGTACTCTCCAGGAATAACTGAGGGATCAGAACTGCATCCTTCCTTTCCAAAGGGTCTCCCCTTTGCAGCTGTGTCCCTGTTGAAACCTGTTATCCCAGGATACACTTGGACTTCTCTTGTTGTTCTTTCACCTGTCATATGCCCCAACAGCTTTTTTTGGCCACTTGTTTGTTTCTCCCAACAGGTAGATCTGGGGAGGGAGTTAATTCACCTGCTCCTATCACTCTTCCATCTTCCCATCCTGCCTTTCTCTCAGGCACACATCCTACTCTTCATCACACCACACTATTCTTTTTCTGCCCTTTCTCTACTTCCACTACATTTGACTGTTATTTATCAAGAGAAGCCCTTGTGTCTAAGAAAGTGCTTTGGGAGAAAAGATTGAACTCTGCTCCTTTCCTCTCTCCTGTCTCTTCCCAAAAGCTTGCTCTTGGCACAAGAGTCATTTGAGAAAATGTTCCCCTGACTGAAATTTGAAAGGTCTCAGTTTTCCTCTTTACAGTGGAACACAACTGCTGACATTTTTCAACTTTTCCCTTCTCAACTTTCTTGGGAAATTGCAAAACAATCGCAGTTTTTTCAAGTGAAGGTAGAGACCTTCAAGAACCTCTGGAGCTAGTGTGGTTCTCCAAAGGGAAAGCAGACCATTACCTTGCCTTTAGAAAACCCAAGCAGAGGTGAATTAAGCTTAGCAGGGGCCTGAAATGGCACCTAAAGGCCTCCCACTGCTTCTGCTAAATCAGCCCGATTCCAGGGCTGCTTCAAAACACATTTCCTGCAGTGCCAATGCCACTAATTATAACTAATTCCAGCATAAAGTGTAGAGAAGACTCAACACCTGAGCTTTAAGTTCAGGTTGCCAGAGGCAGCTAAATAAGCTTAGAGAGGCAGAGATTCCTGCCAGGAACCAAGATTAACCAAGGAACCACAGGACATGGTGCACACTTGAGGTAAAGCATGAGGGAAAGTAAGAACTGTACACCCCTCAACATTCCCATCAATCCAGTGCTTTCAAGGGAAAGAAAGGGGCTAGAAAAGATCCTTTGGGTTAGATATCACCAACATAAGGCCAAAATCAGGGGAGAATCTCCTGGGAAGGTTTCCACCATCTTGCAGAACAAAGGCGCTGAGACATTTTATTGTGGATGTGGTGCAGCAGGTAACTTGCTGTGCTGTACCACCCTGGAATTACATCACTCTCCTCTTCCAGCAGTGTTAAACCTCCACATCCCAGCACTTACCTTGTCCCTGTTCCTCAGAACCAGTGTCATTTCACAGACTTCACCAGGGGTGCAGTTCTGAAACACAAGCTCCAGTGGGCAAGGCTGAAGTGAGCTCTGATCCAGGCCAGCTGTGAGAACTGGAGAGGCAAGAGAGAGCAGGGAGAGGTTCAGGTGCTGGGAGGAAGATTCTGCACTGATCCCCAGTGAAGATTCTGGGTGAGTACATCTGCCCAGCCCACACTGGTTAAACAGTGGCTCTCCCACCTCTGCCCTGGGCTGATCAAAAGCTGCTGGACCACACTGAGCAGGCTCAAGACAAGCAGCTCTTTTGGCAGCTGTTTCTCCAGGTTTTCTTCTCCAAAATCCCATGCAGCACTTACCTCTGGCAGAGCTGTGTGCTAATGGGGTCACAGAGATCCAGGACACTGACTGACAGAGCCTTGAGTGTACTCCTGGAGCAAGTGAAACCCCAGAATTTACATCAGGCTCCATGGGAAACAATTTTAGGATGACCTTTACTCTGAGATAGAGTCCCACACAAGTCCAAATACTTTTTTTTTTTTAGATGCTTAGACACCAGTAAGAAAAGAACCATACCAGAGGAGGTAAGGACAAAAAGAAAGTAAAGAAAGTAACACAGCAGTTAGGAAAAAGACAAATGAGATAAATGCCGGATGGGGATAAGGCTCAGCTCTTTTCTCAGCAGTTCTGGGCAACTTGAGTAAGACTGGAGTTGATATCTCCTTTTTCCATGAGCTTAAAATGGCTGCTTTCTTGTAATCTATTATTGGTGTTGTATTTAATACCATTGCAGAGGCATGTCTGGAATGATACAACAGCAAATGCTTACTGAGCAAAGACATTACTTTGACAAAGCCCCTCCCTGCTTTTGCCTCCCCTCTCCAGCTGCACTGTTCTCACTCAAAACACACAGGCAGGTCTCCTGCATCTCCACAGGAGTTACAATTGGCTAAAGTGAGGGGCTGCAGCACCCTGCCAGCTATTTGTGCATCCGTTTGAGGCATTCCCAGCCTCCTGTGCTATCCAGGGCAATCCTTAACCAGTTTGTTACAGCTCTCTTGCTGACAATTTCAACAGCCTATCTCAGTCATCTATCCACTGTGACTGTGCTTTAAGGTGAGCAGCCCTCTAAGAAAAGCAGCCTTAAACACACCCCTCAGCAAACAGTGATCCAGATAAAGCACATCCACTCCCCTCTGCCAAGGGGGAGTTCCCTGTACATATGGCAGCCTGCAAAATCTAACACCCCATCAGGGTCCCACACATTGTTCCCAGCCAAAGCTTTAATGCAATTAGTTTTGTTAAATCAGGAGTAATCACCACAGGTCCTCAGCCTTCAAAGGCCAATGCTGCCACTGTGGAGGGAATCCTTTAACCCTAAGCATTTGACAGTGACCACACCAAAGCAAGAGGTGGCTATTTCAGCAGAAGAATGGAAAATGGCAAGCTCATTCCCTTGTGTCCTGCCCTAGCCCTCTCTCATTAGAGATGGCAGTTACACACCAGCAAACCCCACCAGCTTCAGCAGAGGTTTTCATGTTGACTTAGCACAAATCAGGACTCCAGTGTCTCACTGGGAAAAAATGTTTTGCCTTTCCCCCAGCAGAAGGAACTCCACCAGCAGCAGCAGTTTGAAATGACAGCAGGACATGAACACTGAGGTATTTCGATGAGCTGGAGGGAAGCCTGTCACAAGCACACATCCACTTCAAATGTCACGTCAAACAGCAAGGAAAAGGGCAGGGAAAGGCTACCTTGTGATGGAGGTCTTGCTCTTGTCTTGAAGCTGGACAACCTGGGGCAGATTCATCTCCTGAGTGCTGGCCAGCCTCTGCTTGATGGTGAGAGACGTCTCCTTCTGGAAGGCAGAGGGAGTCAGCTGAAAGCAAAAAAAGAAGGCAAGAGGCTCAGAAATGCCCTTGTTCAAAAAGGCTTTTCTTGTTCACTTGCTACTGATGAATAATTTGTGATCACAGCCACTAGGACAGTTCTGGAAGCCCTAGAAGTTACCTGCTGAAATATTTAACATCAGTAAAAATTATATAGAGCAGAATGCACATGTTGTAACCACGTGGCTCTGTCCCATTAGCTTCTCTGTGATTTGATGTGACATGTTTGGGGATTCATTTCCTCTTCAGTTTCACTGGATTGAGCTGGTGACCTTTGCAGAGAGTGGGGAGGAGTTATCAGAACTCCCCTAACTCCATCCTTGCACAACACTCACAACCCACAGCGTGGAGATGTCACTGCTGGGTGAGTCTGAGGGAGGCAGGAAAGCAGCGCTGTGCCGAGACTGAAGTGCACAGGAATGGCTCCAAGTTTCAGTGCTCTCTTTTTAATTAGCACTTGTTTTCTCTGTCTGGCCCCACAGACCCCTCCACAGAAGAACACAGAGATGCCCTTGACAGAGTCCCAGCACCAGAGCATCTCCAGTCAAGTGAGCTCCAGTCAGCAAAGGGACGTTTGTGGGTGGGAAGGAGGAATTGCCCTGACTCCACTGCTGGGCTGGATCTGTGCTCCACACAGGAGATGAGACAGAGCAGCTGGTTTAGAACCTGTTCTAGCTGGGACCAGCCCTGTCTCTCAAGGCTCCAGGCAGAATTTGAGCTGCCCTCCACATGCCAGGTGTCCAAGGGCAGGTTGGTGGGAGCAGCACAGGTGAGTGTCCAATCTGACAGAAGGAATTACACAAAGGGGATGGAAAGCAGCACACACTCATGGCTTCAGCTTTGCATTGGTTTAACTTGGCTCCTGTCCCTTCACTGGCTTCATTGCCCTTCTCTGGACTTGCTCCAGCACCTCAATGCCTTTCCTGAATGAGGGGCCCAGAACTGGACACAGTACTCTCGCCTCTGGAGAAGTACAAAGAGATTTGATACAATTATTTCGCCAAACTCAAGGGGAACATTCACTAGGCACCTTTGTACACACAGATACAGATGTGCACATCTCTGTGCCTGTGTGTGGGAACTGATCATGGTCTATGTGGCAAGTAATAGAGTGAACCTTGACAACACACTCTGCTGGGTCACTGAGGAGATATTCAGTGTTATACTCAGTGAGATATTCAGAAACTACTTGGAAGTTTCCTTAACACTGTTGTCCCCAGGTTGTGGCATCCTTCAGAACTGGAGAACACAAGGCTCCCCATCCTGTTTCCCATGGGCCACAAAGACACACCAGAGCCTGCTGGCATTTCTCACCTTTCCCTCCACCCCCCTCTCCCATGACTATTGGAACCCTATTTACTGGAATTATTAACCAAATCCTTATAATTATCCAAGCTGTCTAACTCTTCAGAATATTCTCAGGAATTCAATTCCCACCAAAAGAATCCTCTTTTTGTGAGTACAGAAGGAAGTTGAACATCACTTGGCTGCCTAATTTTTCAAGAGCAGCTGACCTGATGTGACTTAGTCTGGCCCTACTAAGGACTCAGAGTCTCATGAACAACTTCAAACCCAGGGACACTGCTGCCCCAAGTGCAGACAAAATCAGAGCACTTTCCTGCTTTGCAAACCAAGTGTCCACCCTTTGTGCAAGAATGTTTCTGCTGATGTTTCTAACTAATGGAGCAGAGAGTTCAAGACTGATTAAGAACTATAGTTTCTCAAGGCTAATTTGGTTAAGTTACAAGAATTATCCAACAAATATGACTCCTTCCAGGCGTGAAATTACCACACTGCCCAAGAGCATTTCTCCATGGAGAATGAGGGCCCTAATTTTCATTTACTAACATCCAAATTCAAGGCTTCCTATAGGCATTAGAAGTCGTAACAGCATAAATAAAAGCATGAAACCATTAAAGGAATATGAGCAATTGGCTCAAACAGAAATGCATTATATGGGAAAGCAGGGCCACTTCAGACTTTATCCTAGTGGCAGTTCTTCTCTAGCATCCTTATCCTACAAGAAGCACAGGTAAACAGAGTCATTCCTTTTCCAACCACCAGCCTGACAACCACCTCTCTTTGTATCACACAAAGTGGGTGTACAAGAAACGGCAAGAAGAAAAGAAAATTCCAGAAAGCTGGTTTCAAGCACTGACAAGACTCAAACATGGACAACATTTACTAAGCACTACTCTGGACAAGAAATAATGTCCCCTCCCTTTCTAGCAAGCTGGACCAAGGAACAGATGCATTTGCCCACTTCTTATTTTCAGAGACTTGGGAAACCAGCCCTAAACTTATTTGCATTCTGACCTTATGTAAAGTCTCTGATCATATTCCCTCCTGCTTCCTTCTGTTCCTCATCATATTTTTGTGTGTGTGGATGTGCTTCATACAACAAGACATTGCCTACACAAAGACAACCATTTCCTTTCCCTCAAGTTTTATCCACATCCACAAACAACCCAGTAACTCCATTCCTTTATTCTTAAAGCATTTACAGCATTATACACATCATCCACAAGGCTGCTGGTTTCTTTTTGTTCTTACACAAAACATGAGAGCACAGCACTGTCTTATGGACATCAGGACATGCTCCAGCAAGAATTAGGATTTAAACCTTGAAATAACTATTTTTCAAGAGAGAAATCTAATGGGGGATAATACATTAATCTGGATTTCAGTGATTTATTACTGAGTCTTGAGAATAACTGGATTATTTGTTCCAATTTTCAAACTGCAATTTCATTTCACTTGAAATGAAGTCTGTCCATCATGCCCACAGTGCTCATTTCCAGATAGTTTCTACTCTCCACACCCCCATCCCAGTCTAGCAGCTTCCCCTACCCTGCACAGAAGCTCTTCCCTCCCCATAGTTCTACTTCCCTGAAGCCTCCATGGATCAGCCTCCCGGACCTGGGGAAAAGAAGCAGAACTGAGAAATCAGCCTGATCTTCCTGCAGGGATAGAATGAAACATCAACCATGACACAGCACAGCTCCAGCCCTCCACCCCCATCCAATGAGGGGAGAACTCCATGTTCCCCACCTCAGACAGCTCTGTGATATTCAGCAGGATTTGATTAGGTTCCTAGTCTAAGGATAAGTCTGGGTAGGTAAATGGATTATAAAATTGCTGTGCAGCTTGCAGTGGTGGTGGGGACTTCTTGCTTAGCTGTAGATGCTGGAACAAAGAGAGAATTGGAAAGGCTGAATCTGGGATGTCCTTGGTGATCTTCAGCTTGGCACCCTGTTCTGATAGATCTGGATTTCCTGAGACATGCCAGGAATTGTACCCCAGCCCTGGGCATATTTCTTCATTGCTTTTCTAGGTGGCACAGCTGTCCTGCACAGCTGGTTCCTGTGACTGCAGCAGTATTAGAACGCGCATCTTAGAGTGGCATTCGCTAATGCTCCACAAGCTTCAGGTAAATTAATTTTAGACTCTACAGAAAAGCCTATCAAATCATTCTTTAAGGAGTAAAGAAGAACTTTCTACACTGAATTACAAAGCAAGAATTTAATTCGTATTTTTGTCACCCAGAGAGGACTCTGATCATACCAATGCAAGGCACAGCAGGCAAATCTCTGTGTTGTCACAGCTCTGACAATGCCTTTGGGGGTGTCCTTTGGTGGTGCACCTGGTGAATACTGTCTGATGAGCATGTTCCAATTAATCAGGCACACATTTACAAACACAGCAGCCAAGGACACCCAACTGACAAGAGCATCTCTGCTGTCAGGTAGCTTCATGCATTTTTGGCACAACAGATGCTATAAACAAAAGCTTCTCAGGAGACTCTAGGCCACAGGCAAACCCAATCTTCACATCTGCT
Source organism: Illadopsis cleaveri (assembly GCA_013399915.1). Taxonomy (NCBI): domain Eukaryota; kingdom Metazoa; phylum Chordata; class Aves; order Passeriformes; family Timaliidae; genus Illadopsis; species Illadopsis cleaveri. The sequence goes on along the minus strand of VXBB01002841.1, from coordinate 252,892 downwards.
TGGGAGGGAAGAAGTAACCCTCCATTTGGAAACCAACATTTATTATTTAGGAATATTTAGGAATCCTCCCAGTCAGGGAGGATCTGAGCTCTGAAAAATAACTGGATTTCCAGTTAGCCAGCCTGTGGAGACTCACTCCAAAACATGTCCTACATCCAGTGTAAGCAAAGCTCAGTGTAAATTGGAGATCTGGGGCAAAGAAACCTCACCCTGTGATACCCTTGTGCACTCAAGACACCAAGACAGAAGTGCAAGCAAAGGAAGCTGAATGGTGGGGATGCTTCCTGGCTCAGAAGGCAGAGCTTAGAGACAGATGTCAAGGTGGGGCCCACCAAATCTCTCATACCTGGTCTGAGGTGCACTCACAGGGCTGCCTCCTTGTGCTCCTTCCCACAGCTCCAGTACCTTAGAACCAACCTTGGAGGCTCTCACCTGCTCAGCACAGGAGTGAATTCTGCCTGCTGCAGGTAAAGAGCACAGCTGGAGCCAGATTTCATGCTCAGAGAACTTGCCTGAGAAGCCTCAGGTGCTTAGCAAAGGAAACTGCTTGCTCAAAAGGATATGCATGGAATGCATGGAATTGCATGGTAGAAATGACATGAAACCCACACAAGGCTTGCAAACACCTCAGCACCCAGTGCCAAACCTGATGCTGGTACCTCAGCATGTTGTCCTCACTTTTCTAGCTCGTGAATGTTTGGACATTGCAGTCCTGTTTTCTCATGCAGCTCAACATCAACAATGTATATTTTTATATTTTATACAACAATGTATATTTCATATTTCTCCTCTGGGAGGAGAATGTGATTGATGGTGGTGTTCACCATCCAGGTTAAAGAGATGGTGACCTAAATGACCAATCTCTTGCCTTTGTACAAACTGTATATATGGAGTTGGATTGTTGATAAAGAAAGGAGAATGTAGAAGAAGATTGTAGAATAAAGTATCATTAGCTTTCCCTTCACCTGCTGCTGCCTGCCTCATACCTTCTGTGGGTCCGATCCTCCTACATATGGACCCGAGTGTGGCATCCTGCTACATCAGCCCACTCTCAAAGTCAAGAACCCTGCTCTCACACTCAGTTGTGTCTCTGCTACTGAACTCACCATGTATTTTTCCAGCCCAAACCTGCCTCCCCTGCCAGGCAGATGGAGGGGGCCCAAGCCATTCCTTGGTCCAGCTTGTCAGCCCAGACAATGTAATTTCTACAGCTCCTAGACTGCTGCAAGGAGAATGCAAGTGTGAAAAAGCCTGATCTGCAGGCTGGCACCTTGGATCCTCAAGAGCTAAGGAAAAGCCTTGGCTGGGGAGCTCTGCTCCCTGGATGACAAAGTCTTTTACCTAATGACTATTTAATGTGCAACGCATAAGCAGTCTCTGGAGGGAAAAAAAAAAGGACAAGAACCATCTTTAAAGTGAAGGAAAGATTTATTTCATGCTGTGGGCTCACAGCTACTCCTGAGACTTCTTGCTCCAGGCAAGGCAGAATAAAAGGGTCTGTATAGGACCTGCACCCTGCTCCCAGATGAGTGGTTCTGGCCGTGACCTGTACTGGATAAATAAAAGCACCTTCACTTCTTTTCTTTAGGGCAGCAATAATAACCACTGAAAAATGCCTGGCTCATGAACAGTCTCCTCCATTCTGCTGACATGCAGTGATTTGTTAATGCACCTTTCAGCTGCATCCCCAAGATGGAGCATGGGACATTCCCAGCATCCCTAGAACCCCATCCACTCCCTTTCTGAAGCAGCCCTTCACTTCTGCAGTATCAACTCTCAGTGCACAGCACAGGCTGCACAATGCTCACATCCTGACCAGCTGCTTCACCTGCCAGGACGTGGAGAGGTTGGGCATTGGCTGAGTACTTGAAATGCTTCTGTAAACCTCAGTCCCAACAAAGATGGTTTAATCTTAGACTTCCAAAGCTTCTCTGAATGTGAGTTCATGCCCAGTCTCACAAAGGAGTTTCAGTCTCTGGAAGACCATAAATATTAACTCAATTCAGAGACACCAAACTGGAGACAGGGAACCAGCCAAAAGCAGAAGCAGGAATACAACAACCAAGCCTGACCTTGGCTGGCTCCAGCCTCATGCCTGCTTCTCCAGCACACACACACACACAAAATACTGGGTGCCAGAAAAGTAAATATTCTGTATTTACTGGATTGCTGCTCTAATACTACAGCACTGGCTGCAACCCCAAGGTGTTACAAAACAAGCTGTAACTTCACTGATTATTTCCTATCCTTCAGGTGTAGGCACATCTGGAGAACCTGCTATGAGTAATTTGCACCCTCTGGAGTAGCCTAGCCTTTTTATTTTCTCTAACTACATACAGGAGTCTCCACTCACCTCTGCTCCCAAGTTCTCCCTCCTGAGGCCAGACAACCTGGGCACCAAAAGCCACCCTCCATCCTGAGAAGGGAACACAGCCATCAGTGCAGGGGTGGTCACCAGCATCCCCCACTCTCCCCACTCTGCAGGGCCACACTCACGCCTTGGATCCTCTCAGCCAGCCAGGCTGTGGCTCTCCTTCAGGAGCAGCTGGGCTTCCCAGCCAGCCCCAACACCACCATGGCAACAACAGGGATGTTGACAGGGGAGGAGGCAGTGGTGGTTTCCAGAGCAGCAGGACCAAGGGATGGTCTGCACCCACCTGATGCCCACAGAGGAGCTGCTGTGCTCCCCCTGCCCCAGGGTAGCAGAAACCAGCTGCACTTCCCCACATCTGCTGGGATACTGGTGATGCCTGACTGGCAGTGCCTTGTCTCAAAGTAGTAACGACAGCTCAGGGACAGCAAACACACAGTGAAACTCCCTCCAGCACACCTGCAAGAACTGCATCATGTCCCAAGGAAGCAGAGAGGGGACACACTTGCCCACAGCCCAGCACAAAAGCAAGCCAGGCACATCAGCATTTCAGACAAGCTTCCTTTATCCACCCTTGCAAGGTGTGATCAAACCAGGCTCCAAACTCTGCTCTCTTTACAGGTGCAGGTAACAGTTTGTGCAGGGAGCTGAAATCCTTCCTCCATCCCCTGGGAAAGGCTCTTTGCATAGCTCTTCTCCTCCTGCAGAAGTAAATGAGCATACAGCCAAGGGCAACAGGCAGGCACGTTGCATTATTAACCTCTCCTTTGCTGCAGTGCCAGGAGGACTCAGAGCCAGCATCTCCCAAAAACCCTACTGCAGGCTCTGAGATCTCACAGCACAGGCACACTGGCTGCTGAGTACCAAAACCAGAGACCCTGGGAAGCTTGCAAGAGGCACATCAGAAACATCTCTCCTGTCATCACTGCTGCACTCACCAGGTCAAGCCAGTTAACAGAGTTAACTGGACACTTTTGGTGTCTTGCAGAGTACACAAAGCTGCTGCAAAGGCTGCAATGAGGGTCCAGAGAGAAGAGAAAAGTGCTGGCAGACAGCTCACAGGATGGAAGAGGTGCAGATGGGAGCACTCCTTATCCCCATTTTAACCCATGAAGTGCTCACTTCAAGAAAAGACTGACTGCAATGCTCAATCACGTTAGATATAATCAAAATATTTACATTCCCTACTGAATAACTGCACTGAGATCACTCACCCAGCTGCAGACTTAAGAAGGTCCAATCATGAAGCTCCAAACAAGCAGAGTTCATATTTGTTCTCTTCTGAGAAAAAAGGAAAAAAAGTTGGGTCCTTTTAGCCATATTTCCCCTGCCTTCCTCTGAGCAATACAATCACCCATTGCAAGGGAGAACATAGACGATTTTTTTTTTTTTTGCACAGACCTCAACACACAGTCTTGGGTTTATTTTCTCTCTTTTTATTCTCATGCTAGGAATCAATTTGGTTTTTCTCATTTTTTACTTAATTTACGTCTCACTTTTAAACCTTGAAATGCTTCTGAAGTCTTTTCTAAATCAAGACACTATTTCAAATTCCTGCCTTTTAGAAACTATGACATTAGCTGTGCAGTCAACTAATTTGAAAAGAATAAATTGTTTTATCTTCACTGCCTCTTAAAAGAAAGCAAAATCCTTGACCCCAACAAGTGTAATGCGTCCTATGTTTTCTTTTTCTTTAGTTCTGTGAAACCATTTAATCCAGCTAGCTGTCTTTATATCAATGCAAAAGAAAAGTTACAAGCCTCCAGAAGTTAATCACAGTTCAAGGGGAATCTCTGACATGGAGGTTAGGAAAAGGCAGTGACCAAGGCTGTGCCTGCCAGGAGACAGTGCCCAGGAAAGATGGGTGGGCTTTGGATGGAGGCTCCGGCCTCACTCAGCAAGGTACTGGCTCAGGATCTCAGCCTCAACAACAAAAAAAAAAGGGACAGAGGTCAAGGATTACAATATCTGTGCAGTTGCAAGATGATCCAATGGTTTTTCCTGGGGTTGCCACTACCTTAATCCCAACTGCCTTGGCATCCTGTTTCCTGGCAGCTAAAAACCATCTGAGACCCCATGATTTTGAGGGCAGAAACATGCAGCAGCAGCACTCTGTAGGACCAGGGCTCAGTGGTCTTTTCCAGTCACAGAGGCAGAGCAGGGCTCAGTGTCTCCTCCCTCACACCCAGCTCTTCTCTGCTAGCAGGGTCCTGCCAGGGCATTCTCCATCCCACCCTCCACCACAGGCTGGGAGTTCCAGGCTCTCCTCTGCTCCACCCAGGACACAGAACAGCCTAACAGCCCAAGGACACGGCAGCTCTCTGGAAATGGACATCTCATGCCACTAAAAACATGGCAACATCTGAGCACCCTGCATGATCATCCCACAGCCAGCCCCAAGGACCACCCCAAATGTCACAGACAGGCCTTCCCTCCAGCTTCTCCAGGCTAAGGAAAAATTGTGTTTAACCAGATCCACAACAGCTTGGCTGGCACTTGCAGCTTCTGGCATCACCTGGCAGCTCTGTTTGCTGTAGGACAGATCTCCTTGACTCCTGGCTTCACAGCAAGTTGGTCATCTCCAGCCCAGCAGGTCTGGTGCCTCTGCAGGGCACTTCCAAACACCAACAGCTGGCTCTGTGATGAGAAGAAAGGGAGAGAAAGATTAGAGGACACAACAGTTGTAAGTGGGACACAGAGAAGGGACAAACCCAGCCCGTGACATGCATTTCAACCCAAACCCACAGAAGCACCTGGCATGATTAGAGCAGCTACAAAGCACCAGGCTGTTCAGAAGCAGCGCTGTGAAAGGAGTAGCTTGTTTTATTTATCATTTGAGAAGCACCAAAGGAACAAGCTGCTGTCCTTACTGCTGCCAGCCAGCTGGTGCAGCTCCCTGCAGCACACAGGGCTGTGCTGAGAGGTGCTGGGGCAGTCTGCAGGCACCAGAGCCGCTGGACAAGGAACTTACCAACCGAAGCAGGCATCAAGAAAAAAAAATCAAAGCTGAATGTGGCTTTTCTTGCACTGGGCAGTTGCCTTCACAGGTCCAATATAACCACACAACAGCCACAGTTGCAGAGTTTGAACTCAAGCAAAATCCCAAAGCTTTTGGCTGGATTGCTTAAGGAGGGACTACTGGATTGCCTTTGGCTTAGCCAAATATTTGACTGCATTTGTATCCAAATGTCTTCTACTTATAAGAGTAGGAGTTTTGCTAGAAAACAGCCATGCAGAGGCCGTTCTGAGCTGGAACATGAGCCAGGGCTTTCTGATTTTTAAACAAGACACCTGGTACATCCCCTAGAAAAGCCTCTGCTCTCTGTACCCTGGAGGTACTGTCAGACTCTTAAGCTTTTATCTGATCAAGGTCTCCATGCTGACTCCCATCATGTCATATATTGGCAGCAGGAGCAGAGGGACAGATTGTAATTTTCCACAAAGAGGTTGTCCAAGCTGAACTGTTAAACAAGCTCCTCAGGTTCTTCCTTTGAACCTCTTCCCATCCTTCACACATCCCAAGAACTACCTTGAATAAAAGAGACAGCAATAAAACCAGCCCCAGACATCTCCTGAGATTCTCCTTGAGGGAAACATTCCCACTCATGAACGACCAGCTTTGTAACAAACATATGGCCTCAAAAGCAGAGGGGAAAACCCTTCAAAACATAAAGCAGAAGTGGAGTCACTCATGAAATTGGAGTGGTTGATCAGAAAGCATGGTTGATCAGCTGGGTCTGTGTAGCAAACACCAAGGGCCTGAAAGAATAAATCTGTCCAGCCACTGATACCATTGAAAGCAGCTAGGGAATTAGAAGACAAAGAGTAGATACATTAAAAAAATCAAATCAATAAATAAATAATAAAAAGTTAAAAGATAGGCACCCAAGTGGGGACAGAAACAGCCAAGTTTGTATCTTTGTGACCATCAGCACAAGCATCTCTGAGTTCCAAGGCTGAACTTGGACAGACCCACCTGATTGGAGCCGTCAGCCTCACTGCAGAGTTTTGGTTTCCCATTATAGGAACAGCTCAAGAGGGTGCAGGTTTGATTTGAGCAGCATCTCTCTGCCAAGGATGAAAGCAAGGACCTGAGTACCCCATTTGTGACTTCCTCTCACATTGAAAAGTCTTCCTAGTGCACTCTGGCACCTGATCTCATTAAAAAGGAAGAGAGGGAACAGATGGAAACATAAAAAGAAACTGTCAGCTGCCAGCCACTGCTCCCATCCTGTCTCCATCTCTCTCTCCACTGCAGCAGGAGCACAACCAGCAGCTCTTGCAAGGACAAGGCCAGCAGGAGATGAGGAAGATTTCAGGTGGGCAATAAACAGTAGGAATAGGTGAAATCTTGATAAATAAGAGCTCCTTTTGTCAGGAAAGGCAACACATGAGAACTATGCCATGTCCAGGAACCCTCCTGTCCTTGCAAACAGCAAGGAGTGGTGTGCTGGCTGAAACAGCCACCATGCTGGAATCCTTTCCAGCATGCCTCAACCCCAGGAACCAGCAAACCCAGGAGCATAGTCCCAGCAAAAGATGAGCTGGGATCTCCAGCAGGGCCTGTAGGAATCTCTCATTCCTCTCTCCCAGCCTGTGGTTCAGGTATTGAAGCATTCCAGGAAGCCTCAGCAGACCCAGGGGATGTCCTATAACCAAGAGCATAAGAGAAGGGACACAGAGACACCACCCTTCTGTTCAAAGCATTTGTTGCATGCCTGTCCCTGGGCATCCCTCCTTGGGTGCCACCACAGAGACAGCCCTGCAACTTTTCCTCTCAAAGCAGCATAGGGACTCCCAGGGCAAGTAGGCCACAAGAGGAAAACTTCCTCATTTCCCTCACCATCCCCAAACATTTCCCTCTTTCCCAGAGAGAGAATAAAAAGAAATTTCCCCTCCCTATGCCACAGGCAGCACATAAGGTGGACCTTAGATGACAGTGAAGGTCACAAATTTGCACTCATCTAATTACAGCGCTGCCAGGTGTCAGGCAAAGGGACCCATCTCACAGAGGCTCAACTTTCCATATTTACCAAGGAAAAGGTAAAGTCACAAGGGGAAGCAAAAAATTTGCATTCATCCCAGTGCTGGGAATGCTACAGAGAGACTGATCTATGCTCTTTCTGTAGTTAGCCTAATTTGAAAGCAGCCCAGTGGTTTCAGAAACATATAAAATCAGCTTTCTTAGTAGAAAATGGCATCTTTCACCAGACTAACTTGATGGGAACAAAACGTGCTACTGACAAACCTTGTCTTGTCCATACCCTTGAGCATGGCTGGCTAGATCAACAAAACTTTAAAACAAGTGCCTGCAGCAGTCCTGAAAGGCAGAGAAAACAGCATCTCAGCCTTGTGGCAGAACTGTGATGCAGATGATACTGCACAGGAAAATTAAGGAGTAAGTTTATTATGCATCAGCTTTTCTCCAGCAACTACCTACCAAGCAGGGTCTTGTCTTACAGAGGGCACAAGGTGTCTTGTCATGGAGCAAACTCCATGTTTGCTGTGGGCTTAGATGCCCAGCATGTCTGCAGTCAAATTACAGCACCTGCACCAGCCACCCACCTAAAAACCTTGCAGAGAATTGGAAAGGCACTGACCATCCAACTGGTGCCTTTGGCCCTCAGCATCCTCCATCACAAAAAAAAATCAGGAGAGGGCAAGTAAAAAGTATGCCCAGGCACGAGGAATGTCTAGAGGCATCCATCAGCTGAACTGCTGAGACACAAATATCTACAGTCTCTCTTTAGCACAGCCTCAAGGCAGATCCCTTTTTTTTAACCCTCCCTGGCTGCTGCTCCTACCTTTTTAATTAGGAACTGGATGCTAATTTCTCTCAGACAAGTTCACAGCAACTTGCTGAGCTGAACACAAAAAGATGGCTTCAGTTTAATTTTCCTATGACTGCAAGACAGAGGTTTCCAAACCTGTTAGGAAACTATTCTTTTTTCCTGGCTGGTCTTTCCAGCACTGAGAACTCCTTTAACAAACGATATCTCTGTACAGAGATGCCTGGGATTAAGCAAGCCAGATACATCAAACCTTCACAAGGAGTAGCTGGGCTGCAAAGGGAGATATGAATCTCTTTAGGGAGCAGACCTGGGAATTAGCCCAGCAATGAGGCTGGTCGGGAAGCCAGTTTGTTAAATAACACTTCTCCAGGAGCAAAAGGAGCAGCAGCTTTGCAGGCTGACTGGGGAAGGCTCCAGCTGCTAACAGAGCACAGCTCCCTCCTCTGCTGCTCTGAGAGCCCTCCCTCCCCACACAGAGGCAGCAGATCAGACAGCAAATCTCCCCTCAGACAGGACATTTGAGGCTGCAATGGCACCTTCAGTCCCTCGGCTTTGCTCCTCTCCACTGCTCAGCAAACTTTTCTGCCTCACTGGACACACTGGTCCCTGCCTGCCCTGAGCTCGAGAGGGGACCCTGGGGAGATCAGACCAGCCCCTCCTCGCTTTCAGGCTCACTGGGCAGCATCTCTGTGCAATCCTCAAACCTCGCACATAAGGGCAGCCTATTTTTTCAGTCTCACTGGCAGACTGAGCAGAAAAGCAGTTGGGGAGGAACATTCACTTGGGAAAGCAGGATTTCTCCTTCCCAGCAAGTAGCATTTGCAGGGCAGCAGACAAACTGGCTGACATTTGCCGAGAGCTCTGAAGGCACATAACCCTCTGGAAATGTGCATCATCAGTCCTGCTATTCTTGGCCCACTAAGCCTGTTTGTCTCCCACAAAAGCTGTGAGAGAGCACAACTCTTGCACACGTGCTGTCTCCCTGGGAACTAATCCTACGTTTGTCCTCCTTGACTTAAGTGTTCATTTGAGCCCACAGCAAAATTCCAAGGCCTAGAAACACCTGGCATGAAGTGAAAAACAAAGGTCAGGTATCAAGCACAACCCCTCCTGGGGGATGTACACCCAACAAGAAACCCTCTCTGACTATGCTCATAATCTAGGTAAACAGCTGCTCTTGGAGACAGAAGCAATCCAAGGAACCTCCCAGCACATCCCTCCCAGAGCCCTGCTTGGTCCCTTGGCAGGGCAGGGGCTGCTGCCAGCATGGGCTTCCTGCCTTCCAAAATTTCCCCCTTGACATCCCCACTTGCCCCAAGTCCACCTGGCAACTTCACAGCAACAGCAGTTGTTCTTCCAGTAAAATAAATTCATCTAGAAGAGAAAAGGCAGCTGGCATCTGCTCCCTGCCAGAGTCTACAGCAGACATTTCTACATGTTTTATAAGGATTTTTCACTCCCTTTCACTCCACATAAAGCAGACTGCACAGGTGATCAGTGGGATCAGGCACAAAACCATGGAAAGATTTAGATGGAAGAGACTTTGGATGCCTCTGGTCTAAACCCTCTGCACAAACGACACAATTTCTAAGTTAACATAGATTGTGTGGGGAGGCACTCAGCAGTGTTAGGTATCTCCCAGGATGGAGATTCCCCACCTCTCTGGCTCACAGAAGCCTTCATCTGCCTTTAAAGTTACCAGACACACATTTGTCACTACAAAACAGGCTCCAAAAGATACCGTGTGCCATGATCCTGTAGGCCTTGCTCTGTAAGTTAACTCAGCATACAGCTTCAACATCCCTGGCTCTTTGAAAGGAAGAAAAAGGCTCCTGTTGTGGGTGTTGTTTGTTTTGAAGCAGCCATGTGTTGAACCAAAAAGCCAACTGTTTCATATCATACAGCAGAAAGGCACTGAGGTTATCTGCCCTGCACATACAAGTGCCAGAAGATGGGTAACAGACCAAGAATCCCATGGAAAGAAAAGCAACCTCTTTTAGCAGCCTTTATCTTTGGTCCCTCTTCTTCATGGCCTCTTGCAGCCCAACAGCACCAAGTAGGCAATATCAAGGCCATGGCATCACCACCATCTGTTTCACTGCCTGGGCAATCAGCTGAATATAAACACAGCACATCAGAGATGGGCATGCAGACAATTGATTATACAAACCAAAGGGATCAGCCAGGAAATAGTAAAGAGAGGCCTGAGTCACAAACAGCCTGACAGGGCATGTGGTAAATGGGCTGATGAAAAGGAAAAAAAGGAAAAGGGTTCCCAAAGCACCTAAGCCATACCACAGAGGAAAGGTCAGAAAGCAGGGAACATTCCAGAGTCAGGCCAGCTGTAAGTGAACTCAGCTCATGGCTCAGAAAAGCTGAGCTGTAACACATACTGAGTGCCAAGATTTGCTCAGCTAATATATGCCAAACAGCAGCTCTATTTGTTTTGCACTGGATGAATAATCCTTTCTATCAGGATGCAATCAGGAGCCTAACTCTGATTTAGCTGGGACAGCCTTTCCTCTGATTAGGAACCTGGAAATCTCAGCTCAGCCACTCACAAGTTTCTTGCTTGCAGGGAGATTGTTTATAACAGCCCAGCAGATTAAATACAGCAAACATTCACTGCAAAAATCAAAGCAAAGCCAGAGCTGCTGCTTGCCTCTTTATGTAGCTGCAGAGAATTTTAGTTGAGGGAACAGAGCAAAGGATCATTCTTTTTCTGATCTCCTAAAATTAAAATTATGCAACTGCTTTGCATCACTCATTGCCATCCAAATTTCAATGATTAAAGGTGTTCATTTCTTTCTGGAGTCAGGGCAAAAAAATGAGGACTTGCCACCTCCATATGCCTGCACTTTGGACTTTTCCATATGTGACTTACACAACCACTGCAATGACAGAGTGCAAAAACCAAAGTCTCTCCTAACACTTGATAACTGAGCCTAGAGGGCTACAGCTCACAAAACAGCAGGGCCAAGACCTGAAACAAATACATGCCCAGGATATGGGGAAAACGGGGAGGAAGATGCAATGCTGGAATCACCAGGTTCCTGAAGCGAATAGCAGTATGGATGCTCTCTAGACAAAAAGTTCTGCATGCCAGATTCCCATCACTCTATTAGTGGGGGGTCTGAATGTTTAAGGCTATCCTCTGCCTTGCTAGAGGGGTCAGAATCCTACAGATATGCAGTAGAGGTTCTTAATTCACTCAGCCTTGGCCAAAAAAAAAAAAAAAAAAAAGCTGTATCCTAATGATAAAAAGCAGACACAAGCTGAACACAGGACCACTGTGGAAATCACTGTCAGAAGTCCAGGACAGAAAAGCAAAGGTCTCTCTCCAATCTCCATCAAAAGGGAATGATTCCAAAGTGCTTCCTACCTTCTGGGTAGTAAATCAGTCCCTTGCAGACCAACCAAGTCTTTGAGAAAGAGTTTGAAATCTCCACTGCAAACACCAAACAAGCTCCAGACGTCTTCAGCACAGCACTGGCTGAATTATCCCCACCCATGGAATTAGCTAAACACAGTTTAACTCATTTGTCTGCTTAGTCCAGAGAACTTTTAAATCCCCACATATTGATCCAAGTTGTCAGAGGTGTTTTAACCCTTGAGACCTCAAGATGCTAAACACTGGTTGAGAAAGCAATTTTAAACACACATATCTTATTTCTTTCAGTGTTTAAATGACTGTGAAGGATATGCTCATCCACTCCTGCCACCAATTTTTGCCAGGAGTAGGGTTCATTCAGCTCCATTTTGCATGCAATTCCTGCTTAAAATACTGAGCTGAATCAACAGATTCTGTCCTGGAGGAAAAGGTAGCCCTGCCCTGAACCTCTGTGCATCACATAGTCTTACCTGGCTCTGCAAATTAAGGGCAAGAAGCAGGAGAGAAACAGAACAACTAATAAATTGGCATAAACTGCTGGATTTTGAGGCCTGGTATGCCCCTCCTAAATGAGACATCCAAACCCACCTGGGCTAAAGGACTGTTCCTTCAAGTACAAGAAGCAATACAGCAATCCCTCTGTTCTTCTCCTGGTCTATCAGCCCATGGCCAGAAAAGCTCATATCCTAATTGAAGGCAACATTTAAAGCCCAAAGCAACAAAAATAAAGGTTCATTGGCAGCACGTGGCAAGTGGCAAAAATACAGAAATTTTTGGTAACAATTCTTTGAAGGGAAAACTAAAGTTCATAGGAATCACTATTGGATGGCTCTTAGGGGAAAGGGTTAAACATTGTCAGTTGGGAGATTTCAGCATTGCCTAGGAAATGTCAAATGCTGTCAAGGTAAGACGGAGTTCTCTGTAGTGAGGCTCTAGCAAAAGGTTCATCTCTGAGAATGCAGACTAATGGATCATCAGCCCTGCCAACAGAAAGTAGTTTTTAGCAATTGGTATAGAGCAATTTTTGACCTTGCAACAGCAACCTCAAAAAAAAAAAAAAAAAAAGGCCACTTCACAAGACATCCAGCATTGTCATCCAGTACCTACAGCCACATCTGCAGCCCAGCCCTCGTGTCAGGAGTCCTCTCAGAACATCCAGTCAGTGCTTTCAGGCTTCCAAACCCTAGCTTTCTGGGAGCTGCACTCAAGCCACTTGAGGGGAAAAAAGATTAAGATGTTCCTTAACTTCATCAGCAGACTTCCAGGAATTTTCTCACCTCAGAGAAAATTAAATGAGAGGAACATTTTTATTCATTTGCTCCAAAGCAAAATAAAACCAGCTACTGCACCAATAAGACAGCTATCACTGGAGTAGAGCTCTTCAAAGCCCTGAAATAAATAGCCTTGCCTCTAGCTTCCAGCTGCACTGAATTGCTTTATACCACCTTACACAAAACCCAAAATTAAATGCCTCCTACAAGTTATCAAAGAAACAGCATTAAAAATGTTGTTGATGCCCACAGGATTAGGCATTAGTTTCTAAATTTCCCCATACTTTGGTCTCCAGAGCAAACCTTGGGTCCGACTCAACCGCAGCACAAGGCTGGTCTTCTGAAATGGTAATGAAAGCACCTACAGCAAGATCAGACAGAACACAGAATATTCCTTCCTTATTAGTTCAAGTCCTGCTGTCTCTGACCAGCTTGATTCCCACAACAGCCACAGAGCTTGAGTAGATGAGGCAAAGCCTGGGGAAAAAAAGCAGGTGTGAAAGTGACTGACAAAGTGAGGAGCACTGGGATCTGAATGTGACACCATCCCTTTAGAAATGCCCCTGTCTGGCTCCAGAACCATAGAGGCTGATGCTCCAAGAAAGACACCTGGTGCTTTCTCTGCCCTTGCTTGGCACGTCAATATTTAAGCAATAGATGCATTTACATCACCTCCAATATATCCTTTGAAGGGAAAGAAGGAGAGGTGGGAGGAGAGAGAAAGAGAGATGGGGAGCAATATACCTTCCAAGGAAGATGAAAAGAATCAAGGCTTCACAAAACCAATCCAGGTCCCAGACATTTTTGTATCTTTACAGATGTTACTATACAAGGAATGGCACAACATTAAAATCCATTTCACAGGGAGACGAGAAAAGCTTTGGAGAAGAGCACAAAGGACAGCGCTGCAAACTCTTTCAAAGCCAGTGGAGCACACCTCCTCCTGGGGATGGCCAGCTCTAATTGCCACATTGCTACCCAGTAATGATAGGAGGAAGGGAGTCAGGACAGCTGCAGAAAGTAAATGAGACTTCTCAAAGGAGAAAAAAGGAAAGAGAAAATAACTAAGATCTTTTTACCATCCTATTCATGACAAGAGCCATCAAAGCGTGAGAGTCAGTGATGGACAGCTGGGGAGGACGGTCAGGATTCAACAAAACTGTTCAGACAGGATAAAATCAGAGCGAAAATTAACATTCATCAAAAGAAGCAGTCTTTTGCTTTGCCCTAGAGATATCACTGTGTCACAAGATACATATCCCATTCTGCTGCCCAGATGCAAACCAAGACCACTCTTTTCCTGAGGGTGATTGCCACAGCTCTGTAGGAGGGTAAGGATTGGACACCATTTCTTCTCTAGCTGGGAAAGAGAAGTTCTCGCTGATCTGACAGGTTCACTTTGACAGGCATCAGAGTGGGCTGTCCTGCTCACAGTCATGTATGGTAGGATGGGCAATTGTTCATGGGCTTGTCAGAGCCACAGAGGAAGCTAAATCCAAAGATCACCCTAACTTTCCTTTCTGCTTTAGTTTCATAAAGGTAAGGTTTTGAAAATATCTCTGTGACTTACCTTTTGTGCCAGTGATCCCCCCATCTTCATCAGGGTTGGTTCTCTTTTCTTAAGTAAAAAGGAAAGGGCAGAGGAAGCCTGACTGAGCATGCTGTTTCCCTTCTGTGGGGGCCATTTGCTCAGCCTTCCACCACTGGGAGGCTAATTATCTTCTGGTGCAAGGGCAGAGAGTTCAGCACAGCTCTGCTAGCAAAGAGCTTGGCCCAGGTCTCCCTTGTTGATTCCGCTTTTTAACAAGCATTCCATTTTTAAGTGAGGATTTTTTAAAAGGGGGCATCCACACTGCTGAGGAGACACAGGATTTCACTTCCTCCTCCTGCCTTCCACAGCAGACCTAACACCAGGAAAAAGAAGACTTGGGAGTCATCAGATGTAATATCTCATTTATTCGTTACAGCTGCCCCCGTTCTTTCGCCCATATCATTATGGGCAAAATATATGGCAATTACAGTCCCCCCTGCTGGTACATTCTCCACCAGCTTTTGAAGTGCAGCTCTGAAGCAAAGCTCCATCTAAATAGAGCCAGCTTTGACATCTGCATCCCAAAGCTCAGTGGGAAATGGGCAGCTCAAATCCTTAACAAAACATCAAGCAAGCCACCTGGGACATGGTGCCCTGTGCTGGTTCCCTTCACCACATCAGAGGTGACAGCGTCATTTGACAAATCACTCCTTGCTTTACAGGACTCGTGTGTCACAGCATTGTCTCCAAGTTTCCCATTCCCCCTACAGAGCAAGGTTACCACAGCATTTAGACATCAGACAACAGGTTTACTTGACACTTTAGAGTCAGCTAAGGCACAGCTCAGGCCCTGCACAATTTACAGTGCTCCTGGAAGCTGGTGTCTACAGCTCAGGGAGCTGTGCATTTAGAAAAATCCCTTCTCTGGGCACAGCCTTGTCTCACCTGCCAGAGCCGCTACACAGTCCACTGAGTCTGAAGGCAAATTTTTCTTTACCCTTCATGTCACAGAAGGCCAAGACTTGAAAGGGACACCCTAAGAACACAGTTAGAGTGACCCTGGCTGTAGTGAGGGAATAAAATAAGTCAAATAGAACATAACACCTCTTCCAGTTAGTTTCCAGAAATCCTCAACAGATAATTATTCCACATAGTAACTTCTGCAGCTTGGGGAGATAGAGCCATGCATTTGAATACTTGCACAACCAGGGTCTACAGGCTTGGAGCTGGGTGCTCTGCATTCTTCTCTCTTCATTTGACTCCTCAGCCCTAAATTGTAGTTCTACAATAATTCCCCAAATAGTCAAAACTACAGTTTCGAGCATCCCATTACCTGAGGAGGATATGATCCTGGAAGTGTGACTGACCACAATTCAATCTTTCCCTTAAGAAGTAATTGGCAGAGGAATGTGTGCAGGCATTCCAGAAAAGCTCACAACCTAAGCCCACAGAGCTAGCAGACGTGGCGTGGAAGACGGATAGACAAGCAAGACCAGTGGAGTTGTCAGCTGCCAATTCATCACCTGGTAATGACAAAAGCACTAAAGGAGATTTTGCTTTTAAAGAATTAAGCAATTATCAAGAACTGATTGCTTATTAGTCTAAAGTGGAGTGGAAAAGCCCTTTACAATGCAAAATTAAACTTCATCATGTCCTGGTGACCCTGTCTGACCCATCTTCAAACACATCATCCTGCTGAAAGATCTCAGCTGCTTCACCTGCAAGACTGAACACCATACAAATCTCTCACAGCCAGTGGTCCTGCTGCCTCTTACAACCCATTATATTTTCATCACCATCTTCCTGATGTCTGCTGCTCACCAAGGACAATTAAGGGTGAAGGATAGCAGGACAATGACAGCAGTAACCAGACTAGGGTATTAAATAGCTGACAGCAGAGTTCTGAAACAGAAGGGACAGACAGTGAGGTGTTACTGTACACAAGCTTCCACAATGCAAACGTAGTATAGACAGGGCTATGATCTGCTCCCAGGCCTGGAAAACCCAATCCCCTCAGCAGCAGCAGCACTACTTACAGCTGCAAACTTTTTTATCTAAATCTTAAGGACAGAGGAGCTTCACTTTGATTCAGATCTAGCTCAGCTCTGATCTGTGCTGCCATTTTGAGGTGTTCCCTCTGCTGTGGGGCATTCTCACCTAAACCAGAACATGTATACAGAAGGTTGGGTGCAAGCATCCTGATGTCCTATTACAACAGTAAGTTGCAGAGCAAGGAAGTCTGTCTGATCCTCAGAGAGCTTGTAATAAAAGCATTAACAATATGTGCACCACCACTTAAACTACCTCAAGGAATCCTTCCCACTCCTGCTGTCTGGTTCACCAAGCACAAAACACCTGCTCTGGATCAACCCTTACTGTCTTCCTTCTCCCACACTGTCAGTTCCAGGTTGGACATCACCACTTGGCAGTCATGACTTTCTTTAAAAATGGGTTTTGAAAGTTACCTTCTATGTTTACTGTGGTACTTTGTGCTTTCAGGCTTGTGTTTTCAAATTCTTCTTAGCAGTTACAGGCACTAACAAAAAAACACAAAAGAGAACAAAAAGCTCTCCTAATTCTAACACAAATAGCCTGGCATTTCACAAAGAGTTCAATACTGAAAGAAGTGAGGAAGACTTAAAAGACCATTCTCAGTTAAGAATGCAAAAAAATAGCACAGCAGAACTGTGGAGAGTCCCATCAAAACCTGCAAAGCCCTAATTCATGTCTTGCTTTTGTTTCAACCCTCAGATTCACATAAGGCTCAGAGTCCATCCACACATCTGTCACACCTCCCCAGCAGCAGCTTTCAGATATGTGGACCTCTTACACTTGGTTTGCCAGTCAGGCCCTATTTCAGTAGCATCATTGCACCTTGCTCTGCTCTAGTAAGGGTCAAACATTAACATTTCCATTTGTCCATGCTCATAAGCCAAGACTGTACTGCAGAGGTCTAGGAAGGACTCTTCATACAGAGACAGCTCCTCTGGAATTAATGCACTTTGCATCAACAAAGTCTTAATATTTCAGCAGGAACCAAGACTTCATGTGTTGGCCGTATTCCAAAAACTTGGGCTACTTACATCACATGCACTAGATTCAAATAAAGCAGCATTATGGTTTAGTTAATTTTTTCTGCTCCATATATCTCTACAGGCATAAGAAACAGGCTTCTGAATTTGAAATGGAGTCAGAAGTTTCTGCAGAGCTTCACTTCCCAAAAAGCAAATATTTACATCCACTAGCACCAGCTGCCTCTTTTCTTTTTTCCTCCGTTTCATTTCCAGATGTATTGTTGGTACATCTGCTCTATTAATTAAAACTGATTTACACAAGACAAAATGGAATCATTATTACAAGCCTTCAGTGCAAACGAGTGACGTCTAAAATTGCACTGACATATTCCAAAATTCCCATGTCCCATTTTTGCACCTTTGCAGCTTGAAAAGCGTTTTGCCATGTTCAAGTCCATTGGGCATTCCTATAGCTAGAAACCAACAGATATTTCAGCCCAACCTGACTCTCCTGACTTGCTCTTAGCTCCTGCCATGAATGATTAACACAGTAGGGAATGAGGGGAAGGCTGGTGGTGTTTGGCTGTATGTTTTCATAACCTAACCATTTTTCAGGCTCATCTTTAGGAGAGCAAGGAGTGGTGATGTAGCTTAGCTTCTGGCCTTAGCTGACCTTCCAGGGCATAGCAAGGCATAACCCAGCACACGCCTGCTAAAGCAACACAGTGCAACAGCTCTGAGGAGCAAAGAGCTTCCCCACAGTGATCCCCACAGGTATCCTTCTTCCTCACAGAGTGTTACTGGCCTCACTCGGGTTTGCCTGTTGTCAGTGACCCAGTGGCAACTTCAGGTCGGGAGAGCTCCATAGCAATCCTTGCCTTTCATCATCACACTCTCTGAAAGGTGGCATCTTCCAGACACAGCTCAGAAGGGCTTGAGGTGGGAAGCGGAAGAGAAGAGCATAGAGACAGCATAATTTCAATTTATGCCTCCACTGGAAAAGATAACATCCCCCTGCCAGCTACAAAGAAGATTCTGTCCATCTTTTTCCAACACTTTTCTGACACTCTGCTGGCTATTCCAACAGAACCTTTTCCTTACGGTCTCTGTAGGACACATCAGCCACAGGGGCCATCTCATTCCCCATATCCTGATCCCAGCTTCAATTTAATCTCTCCTGTGAAAAGCCACAGAAGTGGAATCCTTAAAATTCATCTACCTTCAAGGGAAAAAGTAAATACGCAAGTTGGCTCCAACAGCAGATGGTGTCTAAAGGAAATTGTGATAATTAAGCTTCCGAGTTGTAGGTTTTCAAGGGACTATTCCACTCCAGCACCAGACCTCTAGGCCAGCACAGCAGTTAAAAGTTTCACCACACTTTATTAATTGCTAATTACTGCTTCATTACTTCCACTCATGCTCCTGAGACTGCTGCTGTCACTGCTTCCTTCAGGGGTCACTTCAAAACTGCAGACAGTGATGTGATGAGTAAGGTCAGTTACTGAAACATAAATAGGTCTTCTCAGCTGCCGCATGTGCTGAGCCCTAAACAGCTCTGAGGCCTGTTACACTCACTAAGCAGAGTTTGTCATCAGGATTGTAGGAGAGGACTCAGAATTTGTCTAATTTACAGTTATACATTTGTAAATGTATACAATTTACATTTGTAACTTCTGTTCTGGCTCCCTTTTGGTAAACCCCACTTTCCCAGCATCTGGCCTAAGGAGCAGTGGCTGTCCTGCCTGTCCCCTCTGTAATCTAGTGAGGAACTAGTCAGAGTGAATTTGCATCTGAGTTTAATCCATTTCTTACTCACTCTTCCCTCCAAAAAGTCTGAGCAAATCCAGTCAGAGTTTGGTCTTGAGTTTTCACACATAGAGCTGCAGGGAATTGAAAGTTGGACAATATCCAGAGCTTTGAACAGGTTTCCAAGTCTGAAAACAGTTTTCAAGCAAAGAACTTTCACAAAGCTAGCCACATAATTAAGAGCCAAATCACTTATATGAATATAAATTTATGGGCTAACACTATCCTGTTTCATAATGGAAACAAAGTTAATTTGGATTTTATTCAGTGCCAATGCTATTAACTGTGCATCTTAGACATAACTGAACTTTTCCATAAATCTAAATTTTGTTAACACCCTGAAATCAATTACTTTGTGATTTATAGTTAAGACCATAGTGCTGACAATTACTGAACACCAGCCTCCTCTGGTGTTTCCACAAAAAGTGCAAGCTCACCCTAGGTGTGGACCAACCTCTCCAGTGTTCCCAAAGAGCAAAAATAAGTTTTTGAACTAGCTTTCCTTTAATTCCCAATACATTAGCTGGATCCAGGTCCCTTCCAGTTTGTGCTAACACTCAATGCCAGTTCAAAGAGCTGCCATGTGGTTTTCAGCTGTGACAAGGTCCTGCTGCCAACTATCACCATTCCCACCAACCAGGATCCTACAGCCATCCCAGCCCTAGGTGCACTAATCCCAAACACATCCTGTGCTACTGATCTACTCCATGCAGGGCTCTGCCTGCTGTCTGCACAGCTGGTAGCATGGTTTGCTCCAGCTGCATGGCTGGCTACCATCAGCATTGCTGCAGTAGTGAAGGCAGGGAGCTGCTCAGAGGGCTCACACAATTCTGACGACCCCACACTCCTCTACTAAACCCTCATCTGTCAGAGCACGCCATTATTTGTGGGGATGTGCAGCTATTCAGCAGCCACCTTGGAATTAGGTTTAATTGTGACCCCAAGACAGATTTCATTACATTTCAACTCAACGGTGTGGAGTTGTGCTCTGTCATCAACCTGGGGCAGTCAAGTGATTATAAAGCAAGTATTTAATCACCTTAACCCTCTAGAGACTTAAATTAAGGCCCTTCACCACAGTCCCTTTATTCCTTAGCCTTAATTGAGGTTTCATTACCCACTGGCAACAGGGTCATTGTTTTGAGGCACAGGTACCTGACAGCTGAGGACCTGGGGCTACCTCGGCATGAGCTTTCATTTTTATCAGGCAGCATTTGCTCATTCATCTCTGATACCCAGATAATGATCTCTGGCTTCAGCAACAAATAAGTTTTGAATATTGATTCACTTTCACCCTGCTATCCCCCAATCTAAACAAATCAATTCACCAGCAAGTGACAGGCACTTCTCCCTGCTATTCCCCAATTTAGATAAATCAATTCTTTAACAAGCAAGTCATCCCCATTTAGTAAAGCACTATGAAGATACACTTCAATAAATCTGTTCAAGTTTCCTACAGAGGAAAAAATATTATTTTAATATACAATTTCATATTATTGTTTTAATAAAAGGAGCCATTTACTGTGGTGCTCTACTGCAAATTGTATTACAGGTAAAATTTCATCTCCCCAGTCTCCATGGGGGACACAGAGGACCTGACACAAGACAGAAAAAGGACATTTGTTAAATAGCTGTTCAGCCAGGGAGAAAGTTAATTTGCTTTGGGCTCAGTACTTTGTCTTTGCTTTCAACACCAACTATTTAAACTCAAAAACTGCCAGGCATGCTAGTATATTAAGATCTATCAAAATTCAAATAAGATGCATAATCGAAATAATAAATAATGTAGTGTATAAATTGACTTTAAGGACTGAAGAAGTTGCATATGTATTTTTTAAGGTCTGCAGCAGCAAAATGAAGACATCCATATTTTCCCTTTACTTTCCAATCTGCCATTTCATGTCTTTAGGCACTGTTTTTATATTGTTATATTGGGAATGCAAATATTTCATAGAACTTTTTATAAGCTTGAATGCAATTCTGAGCGTTTACATTTCCCTGTAATTCAGTAAAACCATAAACCCATTAAACAGTATTTCTACCAAAATCAACCTGACAATCATCACAAGAACTTCCAACCCAGTCTCCTGTTTCAAGGACGCTTGCAAAGTCCTCACATCCCTGAAGAACATTTTGATATTAACAGCCAAGTCGTGAGCTTCAGTAAAACCAAGAGAGGCAACACTGTCATGCAGCTCAGCATCCATTCAACTCCTCTTCTGCACAAAGATTTCCCCAAAAAACACCAACTAGCTGTAAGGAAATGAAAGTATCAGAACAGGATTCATTTCCTGTGTCATCTCACACCTCTAAGACACAGAATGATCTTCCCCAGCTCTCTTATTTGATGCTTACTTCCAAAGAGAAAGGCAACAGGAAAAACACATTGGCATTAATAATTGCAATCAAAATGAGTTAGCAAGTCTTCAGACAAATTGGATAGCCAACCTAAAGACAATCACCTGGAACCCCTGTCAGTGCAGCAGAGGAATAAGACACACAGCTTTTTCTTAATCACACCACTCAGTGAAGGCAAGCAATTGGGATGAGAACATTTGGATAAGAACAAATAATACAGTGTATAACAACCTTGTCCTACCAGAGCAGTTGTCATAGCCAGGAGAAACTGAAGATCCTTAGGACAAAATCCTTGCTGCTAAGAGTTACAGCAACCACAGAGAGGGACATGGACTGTAAGGCTCAGTGACAAGGCCAAGGGAACTGTGTGCAGGCCTCCTCCACTGCTTTGACCACATCTGCAAGTGGAGTCTCTCTAAGCTGGTGAACTCCAAAGTTATAGCTAGAAAGAAATTAAGATGATTGTACCCTTCACTCATGAAGGATGGATCCAAATGGCAAGATGAAAAAAGCCTGGCTAAAAAAAATAAAAAATTTAAACTTTCCCAGGCTCCCCTACTGCATTTCATTGATTTCTTCCATGTTTGGTAAAGAAACATGTAAACAGCAACACTGAAAACCTAAAATAAAAGGCTTTATTTTCTCCAAACAACATTTGTTTTCCTTTCTTTTTTTAAAAAAAGGTCTTTTAACACTTTCAACATTTGTTGATAAAATGAAAACATATAACAGCCATGTAAATGAACACTTTTTCTTCTACTTCAAAAAATATATGCATCCTTCAGGCCAAAAGCACACACTGATTACATACAACACAAAAGCTTCATGGCTATATAACCCCGAGGGTTGCCACACAAACATGAACACACTTCTGTGCACAAGAAAGGCAGCACACAACTGATGAACTGTTTGTTCAGGTGGTAACACCTCAAAGCCCTTATTTTAAGGATTTTTAGCATGGAAAGACTGGCAAATCCCAGCAACTGCACATTATATGAGCCTCTCGTGGCTTGTGGAAGTTTGCTGCATTTAAATGTCTCCTAAAGGTTTTGCTTGTTACAAGCTTAAGTGTCTACAGCCACTGGCTAATTCTTTTAGCAAATTTCATTCTTGAGAATTGAGCTCAGTTTTGGACCCATAAGAAGTCACAAGAGAGGGCTTGATGGCAATCCAAATTATTGCCTGAAGAGTAAGCAATGAACAGCCAGAGGCTGAGCACTTCTCTGGCATAAACAGCTCCATTTGATCCTTCTGTCAAGTGACTGAAGTGCACAAAGAACTGGAACTCAAGATATCAGTATGGCATTCACAAAACAGCTGCAAGAATGAGATGGAGAAACCATTATCAGGCTTTGGCAAGGAAATTTTCATCTCAGTCCTCACTCACTGAAGTGCTAAAGAAGAGGCTGATATTCAAAGGCTACGAGGTGAAAATTCAGAGGCTCTTGTTTAAGAATGGTAAATGGGGACACATACTCATAACCACCATTATTTCATACCATCCAAAATGGTAAAGCAACTTACACAGGATTTCCCCTACATCACCATTAAGAATTAAACCAAATATAAATTAAGGGATATCAAAAGACAGTTTTTAAGGATGGTAGCAAAAGGCTCTGAGGCTTATGCTCACTTGTCAGCCCTTGCTTCCACTGATTCAAGGATTCCACGTTATACTGCATCCTCTAACAGCCAGCTCAGTGGCCAGAAATCAAGGTTTGGTTTTCTTTCTCCTATTTCCTACATAGAAAATATGGCGCAAGAAAGATTGATAATTCAAAACATCCTCCCAGCACTGTCAGTGTCACATGCGTTTTGCATTAATGCTACCTTCACATTAACAATGTTTTTAACACCTTCTGCCTGCCTGTGAAACAAGGTCTAGCAGCAGCAACTCACGCAGTTCCAAGATTATTTCAAAGTGCAATGTCACTAATCATTTGCTGCTGCTGAGCCTGCACAATCAGGTGGAGCTGTCTCTTTGCAATGGCCGTGTTTAAATCCCATAGAAACTCCAACAGCTTGCCCTGGAGGAGAATCTCCATGGGCACGAACTGCAGGACCTGCTGGGGAGAGTCTGTGTCCAGCAGAGAGCTCATCAGGGCGTTGAGATGGTGCAGATACTCCAGGACGGGCGCGGGGACGCCCCGGTAGCCGACACAGAGCAAAGCGGCGCCACTCCGGAGGGGCTCCCGCGAGGTCGGACACGCGAACGCGACGCTCCGGAAACAGCCGTGCAGGATGAAGACCAGCCCAGCTGTGAAGCGAGTCAGGCAGGAGAGAATAGGCAAAACCAAGGCATCTCCAGCTGCCAGCTGGGCCAAGGAATGCAGAACACACTCCAGAAGCTGCTGCTGGTACTTTGGTTCTCCATCATACAGCAAAGAGAAGCTGAAAGTCAGCAGCATGGCTGAGTCCATGGGCTTTATTTCCATATTGGGAAATATGTCTGTGTCACAGAGGGAGGGAAAGCCCACCACAAGGCACTTGAATTGGTCACCACAACTTTCGTTTAGGACTTCCTGATGGCACCTGGAAAGATCAGACACTTTTGCCAGTATGAGTTCCCCAGGAAGAACTTCACAAGAGTGACAAGGCTGCAGCAATGATCTGCTTTTTAGCCTCTCCCCACCCAACTCCCTCACAGCTTCATTAAGATTTTCTAAGACCTGAATATCACAAAAAGGAGAACACTTTACCCTTGGCAATCTTTTTCCTTCCAAAACGTACCAAAAGCTACATTCAAGGTTAGAAAATGATCCTTCCAGGACGCACATGTTCCCAGCATTATTCAAACTATGTTCCTCAGCCCAGTGACAAAAATAACCCTTTGCCACTTTATCATTCCATGTCAGAGTTTCCATCATCTTCCTTTCATTGTATGTACTAAAATATTTGTTTCTTTGCCCAAACCATTTTGCATTCATGCTGCAACCAGCCCGGGATTTCTTGACAAGCCAGTTATTTCTGCCAATGGGTTTCATGTGGAACTTCTGCATGAAGTACTCTACTGCACAGTCTCTTAACTTGTTCAGTTTCATTTGCTCTGCTTCTTCCATGCACTCAAAAAGACGGATATTCTCAGAGATAGTCTCTACCTGGCACTTGTGGAAGAACATGCAACACTCTTCATGAGTTCTAAGGAATGATTCTGGTAGTGTATGCTGAGAGAAAAGCGCTTTATTGATGATTTCTGTTCCAAAGTTCTGTGTCATTTTAGGAAGAAGCAGATGAAGGCTTTCTCTGCCCATATAGCGAAGACAAACCACATAGGCCTCTGAGTTTCCAGCTTTGCTGGTGGCTGGTTTAAAGACATGGACCTCCTCAAAAGAGCAGTTTAGTAGAAAGAGCAGGTTGATAGAACAGTGTTCAAACAGAGTGAACATCTTCAAAACAAAGGATCCTCCAGTGCCCAGAATCATTAAAGCAGTGACTGCTTCACAGTAATGAAGGGGTGAGACAAGAACTTCCTGCTCACCTGGATTTCCCTGGCAATCAAAGCTGCCATCAGCAGTTACCAAGTGGACTGTGGTCATACTGCTCACAAAGCTCTGAAGTCCTGTTAGATGTCTTAATGTCATCACATCCCCAGTGTTATCTGGGCCAAAATGCCACCAAGGTAACGTGTTTGCTATCAGACGGTCATCCATGATCATCATAAGAATGTCATTGGCTTCATGATAAGGGTTTAGAGTATTAGCTACCCAATTCCAGTGGCAAGGGACATGGTGGGACTTCAAGAAGTGGTTAAGGCTGGCTATAAAAGCTCCAGGTGCTTCACAGAGGTGGACAGAGTTCAGTTCTCCACCTTGAAGAGCTTCTTCTGGGAGAAGAGAAAAATTGCACAGGATCTCATGAAATTTGCACCATGCCTGGGTACAGAGTTCAGCATTCACAGATTTCTTCACATGAGATATTATTTTCCCTGCTTTATTGGTAAATGAGGTGTGCCGATGCCAGTCCTCGAGGTTCTTATCACTCAGCTGGTTCTTCACTTCATTCATCGAGTCCTTCAGAGCCAGGAGTGAGTGAAATTCCACATGATCACATGTAAAAGCATTGCTGGGATCTGGCAGCTTCCATTCGTCATTCCCTGGCTTAGTGTAAGTAAACTTCTTTGCAAAGAGCTTCTCAATTTCAGAAAGAATTTCAGGACTAAACTTTTCAAGGTTGGTCTTCTGGTTAACATAAGGCTGCTTACATTTATCCATTCTTGGGTAGACTCACAACCTGGACAACAGCAGGGGAGAAGAAACCATGTAATTCCAATCATACCAGTACAGAAATAGGAAAAGGTTTTATAAAAAAAATAAAAATGTGTCCTGCTTAACTGCAGTACTCTGGAACAGAGGTAAATGCTTCATGGAATAATGCACCAATGAGGAAAGTAAATGAGGGCTATCCTAAATAAGGTCATTATTCAATAAGGAAATCAAGAGGTTCACCAAGTCAATCGCTCTTCTTGCTATTTACACAGTAAATGAAGAGTTTGCTGGTGCTTGGCCTTTCACTGACTCTGAATATTCTGCTCACTGTATGGGTCTAAACACTTAAATACAAATACCTCTCTCAGTCACAAAAGAGAACACACCACACGCTCTCCAAATTCAGCAAGTGGCCCTGAAATTTTATCATCTGATTATGGCAGTGTTCATCTGAGAGCTAAAAGTACAGAGGGTGGGGAGCCACAAGCAAAATCAACTTTGTGAGGGAGTACAGCTGCTGCTCCTCCGTTTTCCCAAGTGGGAACAACCCTCCCACCTCTTCCACCAGACCCAGCATAAGGCTGGGGGAGCCCTCATTGGCACACTTGAGAACTGCCCCTCAGCTGAAGGGTCCTGAAGGGATGCTGGACACCAGCCAGTGAGCAAACCCCCTTTTCTCTGCTCAGCATCACCACTCTCTGCCAGGTGACTGCAAATCCTTATGCCTTCCTTTAATGACTGAAAAAACTGTGATAAACCTGAAGTGAGAGGACTTGGTTGCACCTGTGTTCAATGGGAATACGTGCCTGATGTTAAAGAAGAAAGTAGTGCTAAGTGTTGTGCTGCGAGTGGGTAAAGGCCAACAAATATGAGCAGGCTCCACACAAAGCTGAAGAGGCTGCTGCAATCTGCTCCACTGCCCAGCACAAAGCACAGACTGCACAAGTGACAGGCACTAACCAGAAATCTGTCAGCCAGCAATTTATTCCAAACTAAAATGTTCATTTAAGCAAAATAATTAAATCAAAATTAACACTTGAGACAGGAAATCTCTCTGCTAATCACTATGACCATCCCTCAAGCCCCCCTATTCCCTGAAAAGCAAAATACAATTACCTTAAGTGTTACACAACCATTGAGTTTGAGAAAATATTGGACTAAAACTGAAAGAGCTGAGAAGCTTTGGAAACAATGGCCATCCTCAGCACTCTACTCTCCTCCTCGAACCCATGCAGCATCTCAAGCCACAGCCCACATCTGTCTCTCCTCATGACCATCAGCCCTCTGAGAAGAGAGGCACATGGTCACACACACACAGCTGAGGTTTCATCCTGCCTTTCCAATTTAAGGAATTTAAGATATAATTTCACTGTCCTCTATGCATTTATGCTCTGGCTTCAATCTCATCCTTTCTGGTAGGATGCTCTGGGAAAGAGGAAAACTAGTAAAAACACAGACCATTGTGCCCTGGACTAGTATATTTCATTTTAAACACCAACTATGAGTATAGGCTTTTAATTACAGCTCACCCCAGTTACTCATAGAAGATGTTTGGGTTGGAAGGGACCTTAAAGACCATCTTATTCCAACTCCCCCTGCCATATGTAGGCACACCTTCCACTAGAGCAGGCTGCTCAGAGCTCCATCCAACCTGGCCTTGGACACTTCCAGGGATGGGGAAGCCACAGCTTCTCTGGGCAACCAGGGCCTTACCTCCTTCACAGGGAAGAATTTCTCCCTAACATCCAATCTAAATCTCTCCTCTTTTAGCTTAGAACTGTTCCCCCCTGCCCCACCACTATCTGCCCGTTTGAAAAGTTACTCACTCTCTCTTTCGCTTGAGTCTCCTTTAAGTACTGGAAGGGGCTCTAAGGTCTCCCCGGAGCGTTCTCCAAGGCTGAACAACCCCAGCTCTCTTATCCTGTCCCAGAGGTGCTCCAGCCACAATACTAACAAGCTCAACCCTAAAGCCAAGGTCACTCAGCGCACGGCAAGAACAGGCAAACGCCTGCTTTTTCATCGTCATTTCCAGTCCCCTTCCGGCCAGGACCGGGCTCTGGGCTCGCCTCATCGCGCCGCTTCTCACCCATCCCCGCGCTCCGTTTCCCGCCCGCTGCCTCAGCGCGGCCCGGCCACCTCACTCCGCCCCGGCCGCTCGTAGCGCCGCGCCCGCCCGAGGCGCCTCCCCGCACCGCTTGCTCCCTACGCGAGGCCGCGGCTGCGGCGCGGCCCGAAGCCGCTTCCGCTCTTACCGGTGGGAGCGCGCCCAGCCCGGCCTCTCGCCCGCCGTCCGGAACGCCCTCTGCTCGGGGGGCACCGCCCTGGCTCGGGCCGGGAGGGTTCGTGCTGAGGTGGCTTTTGCCATTACCCGCCGGGCAAGGCTCGCAGCTGGGATGGGTGAAGATCAGCTGAGTCCCGCGAAGGCTGCGCAGGCCGTGCAGGCGGTAGCGCGGCTAATCGGCTCCATTTCCTAAAGAGGAGCGTAAGAGCAGCTGCTCCTCACGAGGAAAAGGGAGCAGAGGAGCCGCGTCTGAGCAGCGGGGCAGCCCAGCAGGACAGCATTGCTGGAAGTTATCCACGCAGCACTTATCACGCGCTAACGCTGACAGGTTGCTCAGGGGAAGAAGAGCTTTGTTGGGATGTGTGGCCATCCGCTGGAGAGGCAGGGCTGGGGCTCAGTGCCCTGTGTGTTTTTCCCCGAAGTCCTGGGCCCAGCGCCCTGGCAGCCTGAGCCCAGCGCCATCGTCTCGCAGCCCTGCAGAGGCCGCGGCTCAGCACACGCTGCCTCCGGAGTCAGCAGTGATGCTCCTCCAGAGCTTACTGTGCCCTGTGTAACCCACAAGGCGGTTACTTAAGAAGACTCTTCACATAATAACCCACCTTGCTGCCCTTTCTAAATCCCCGGGAGACTTGCTACACTCAGCTTGAGTTAGCAGGAGGCAAGAGCCTTGAAATATTAACAGAGTCATAATGAGCATCACTGAGCATCCATTGCAGCATCCCTGGAAATACACACTTCAGACAGCAAAACAACATCTAATCTGCACACAGAAGCAGAAAGGTCAAAGCATATTCATTATTACAGTAGACAGCAGGTGCAAGTTGCTTTCGAGACTTTAAATATCGTGGGGATTTTCCTATATGCAGGTTCAGGAATGTGGCACTCCTCAGCCCTTCTGGGAACAAATAGCCAATAATGGAGCATGAGTAAGCAGAAATCCTTTTGCTTTAATACCAGGCTTCCTGCTATTGATTTTTGCACTCTCACATATTCTTCATGAAGCTCAATACAGTCCTAAGCCAGTAGTAGTTTTGATACAGAAATGCAGTGCTATCAGTACTAGGCACTCCAGACCTAATAACTTGGGAAAATTTTGCTTGAAGCCCAGTAACTGAAAAAAACACTTCACATGTCCATCTTTGGGATATAGTAATGTATACATAAGGATCTTTTCTCTCGCTCTAGGTACATGAGACAACTTGTATGTTAAAGTCATAACTGAGCACAGGGATCTATAACCAGACAACTTTCCTTCCCCTCTTTTAAACTGCTTGCTTGCTTTTTAAAATGAAGCAATATTACTACAAAATAGAAAGAATGTTAAGTATCGAAAAATCCCATTGCTACCTATAAACAGGAATACAGGACTAAAACTCTTTAAATCCCTTGAGGGGAAAAAAAGAGAGAGTGTATTTTTCCAGCCAAGAGCAGTCAGTCACATTGACCCCTAATAGTGGTGTAACAAAATGGTACTTACTGGCTGCCTCATCAGAAAGAAGTTTTACCTAATGAGAAAGAGCTGAGGTGCAGATGGAAGATTGCTTTGTCTCAGTGCCTCTTCACCCTTTGACTGGCCTGTTTGAAAATCACCTTTACTCAACCAACATCTTTGGCTATGTAAAAGTAGAGGGAGAGCTGGGGCAAATGAGTGAAAGCAGATGGGCAGCCGGTGAGGTGGGCAGCTGAGAGTGGGGAGCTGAGGGTATGGTTGATTCTTCAGTCTGGTCTCCCTTGATTGTACAGGGCACGCTAAAATCTTTGACATTGCTAAAATCTTACCTTTAGCTCATGAGAATTTAAAGTTAGTGGGAAGGTCAAAGATATGTTACAGTCTGAAATGGTTGTGTTTGGTAAATGACTGAACAGAGATTTCCTTTAGTTTTGGTTTTCTCTCTGATATCTCCAGTGGTGCCTTGATGTTTTGGTTGCCTTCCTTTTGTTGTTTCTGTGTACTCAGACACCAGCTACAAGGTTTACACTGACTGACTTCTGTGGGCCATAGGTAATTAAAGCACTGAGTTTAAGGGTTGATTATTTTTAATTTCTTCTTAAACACATCACTTTTCACATGTTCTTGAGTTCTTGAGTGCTTGGATAACACTACCAAGAGAACAGCTAGAATTCAGCTTGTAGGGAAAAGTGGTATGTAAGAAAGACTTGACCTTTGCATTTCTACTCTTCCAGGCTTTTACTGTAGCTTGCAGCTTCTCAGTATCACACTCCCCTGAACTCCTGGAGATAAGGCTCTTCCAAATCACAGGAGAGAACAATTCATCACTGAGCACATGACAGCACAAGAGTCCTGGCTAAAATAAATGTGATTAAATAGCATGCTCAAGAAAAATGTGATGCCTTTCCTGAAATTAAACTTTTAACTCAGTTTGTGAGCTTCAGGACCTTCCTATGTTCTCTTAAATCTCTTCAAGTTAAAGCAGAAATTTGAGTAGACATTTCTATCTTATGCAAAATATTCACTCTTTTTTGTTTGTTGGTTTTGGTTTTTTTGGTCCATGTGAGATACTTAAAATGAGAACATAGCACTTTCTTCCTGCATTAGCCCTGCTTCTATGGAGCTAAACTTATATAAGCTAATCTACAGCTGATATTTTCCCAATCAGACCATAACCTGTGTGCACAGCTGTGACACCAACAGCCCCAGATGGAAGCATCTGTCTTTAAGGGAATATTGGGCAGTTAAACATAGGAAGTTAAACATCTCATTAAGAACAAAGTAGTCTTGTTTATGCCCCTGATTTTTTTTTCTTCTGTAGATATATGGTGCAACTCTACTGTGATGGAGCTGGGGAGTGTTGCTGGAGTGTTTGGGAGCTCTTTCAGTCATACTGGATATGTGCAGGGAGTCATGTGGGGAGACTATGCTGAGCCATGGAAGAAAGTTCCATAGATTCCATGGGATACCTAGTACTTCTCACCCTGCTTTAAAGATCAGTCCCAAACCCACACAATTTTGCACCAGATCTCACTATAGTTTTATCTATCACTGTTCCAGATGGAAGATATTTGTAAATTCAGGTGATAGCAATGGTATGGCTGAGCAGTTGAGAGAAGGCTCTCAGTCAGACATGAGAAGAATTATCCACAGTGATTATGTGGATGATTATGATTAGTTTTATTGCTAATAGAGTATTTAAACTTTGCCAGTGTGGTATCTAAATCACATCTATCTATTGCAATGTGATGCATGATGCTGGGACAGCTGGTTGCCCTTAATGAAATGGGTTTTCATGACCTTGGGGACTGATCTGTAAGGGTCATTCTTGTTCTGCTTCTGGCTTGCAGTACAAAGTCAAGCAGACTTTTGTTTCACTTTTATCACCAGAGGAATTGCAGCCACTATCTGCTACAAGGAAAGTGAGTTGGGAAACTCCAGTAAACAGTGTCTGACGTAGCCAGTTAGTAAAATGACGTACAATTGTCTAGCCTTTGCTTCTTTCAACAAAAATCACTGAAATGAAAGAGAAAACCTATTGACTGTTCAATAATGTGTTATTATTGCTCCACAAACAAGATAATGAGGAGGCATTGATCCTGTTGGAAAAGCACGAACACATCCTGACAGACTACAACTACAAGTGGCAGTATTTTCACTTACTGACCTCCAGAAATCAGTGTTTTTCAAAGGGGCTTTGGTGAAATGAGGACATGGTCTTGAGACCTAGTGAAAGGTCTGGCATTTCACTGTGTGAAAGTATTATCAATTATTGAAGAAGAAACCAAACCACAGAGCAGGATAAACTTTGATCCTGTGTTGTTTTGATACGCTTAAGTGGCCTTCCTAGGGAGAAGTCATATTCTTCATATGGAGAAGCATATTGGAGCCCCAGGCCAGCAGCTGGCTGTGATGCCAGGATATGAGCTGCATTTACCTCTGTTGAATAGGGAAATATATCTGTTGTCAAGGATTCTTAGTGATACATGGAGCTGTGTAGTATTATTTAATTATCTGAGAATTGTTTTCTTCTGTGAAGGCCTGAGAGCATTTCTTCCTTATTCCTTATAATTTTTCGTTCAAGTTATTTGTGTTTATTGTAGGCCAGAGGGGTACCTGGCCTTTTTTAGTCTCTAGTCCACCAGGATCTGTGGTTTCTTTTCCACTTATCCTCACTGAAGGATTGTTTCAGCCCTCCACCACTCTTATCCCTGAACTCTCTGATTTTTTTGCCTGCCTCAAAGCACTTTCACATTGAAAAGCCCATCCATTCATCCCAAGCCTGACATTCTGCTGATCTCTAGTTGTGCTGTTTGTATATCTTCAGAAGGTACAACTCTTTTCCTTAAAATCTCCAAATAATCCTTTTTATTCTCTTTCTCTCTAATTTTCTTGCCACAGGTGCTTTTGCTTCCACAAATTCCCATAGCCACAACCCCAGTCTTACCCTTTGCTGTTTGATTCATCTCCTAAAGCTGGAAGATGAAAGTGTTGGGTGGTATTAGGACATCTCTGCTCTTTTACTGATTTCTGTGGTATCATTTATTCACAGGTTTTGTCAAGTTGCTTTCTCTTTCTGCCTGAGCCTTATAAAGATGGTGAGGTTTTACAGGGCAGGCATACAATTTGTGAGTGCTGTGGCTGTTTCCCTGCCAGTAAACATCATAAACCTTTACATTAACTGATCTCTGTCCTAAAAGCCTTTTCCCACTGCCCTCACAGGAGGGCTATTTAGAACTGCACATTTTGGGCAGCTGGAAGCTTTTTTCTGATGTCTGGCCTAACTGAACACACATCTCCTTGGTTTCCTGCTGCCTGTCTTAAGTTTCTGTATCTCTCCTGCCTCCATGGCAACATTTTTTGGCTGTCATGGAAGCATTGCTTTGCTCTCATTTTGCTCAGCTAACCATGACAGGCTCTTTGAACGTCTGGTTTTCTGTTCCCCTGGCCAACCCTTTGCTGCATTCACTGTGGTCAGAGGTCTCTTTCATTTTGAAATACTCACACCACTCCAGGCAGAAATTGCTGGAGATTGTTATTAAAATGATCTACTGGGGAATAACTTTCCTGATATATAATTTGATTTTATTTACCTTTCTTGTGGCTAGTCACACTCCAGTGGCTGTCTGGCTAGTCAGTGTACAGACAATAATAATGAGTTTCCCGAACAAAGCCTTTCCAAATTGCTGCAAAATTCCTGAATAATTCTTGGCAGTAATTTTTTAATCAAACCTGGAACATGTGCTTTCAGTATCAGCAGAAAAACAAAATCTTTCCAAGCTTTATCTATTTCACCTTTCTCCAAAACACTGAGGCACAATCCTGGCTTTTTTAAGTATGAGAGAACTGGGAGAAATGCCCCGCAGCTAAGTGAGCACTGCACTGTAAGGGCATGGCAATGCCTGTAGTGCTTTGGGGGATACTTTCTTCTGGGCCAGGTTTCCCCACTGTGTGGACACTCTGTGAATATTTCTGCAGCTCAGTTCCCTTTTCCAAAAGAGTGATGTGCAGTACATGTGAGAAGACTGCAAGATAATTTGATACTGTGATAATGTCAGCACACAGGGAAGTGGAGACTAACCCTAAAGCATTAATTAAATGTTTTGATGAAATGCTTGCAAAATACTTCACGACACTTCTTTAGATGGAAATTGCTGCAGGAACAGCATTGTTAGAAAATTATTTCAGGTGATTGTATCTGCATCCTGTAGCAGTTGAAGTTCTCACTACAGAAGCAGGGCTTGAATGACAGCCAAGGCAGTAAAATCAGGATTATAGATACAAATTGCTGCAGACACATACAGACAGAGACAATTGAGATTCCTTCAGGACAGAAGACTCTCAATACTTTTTTTCAGCATTATGCAATCTATTCAATACCTTCTTTTCCTAGATAAATCTGATTTGGAGTATTCCCTGCAGTCTAATTGGCATGAATGCCCTCAGCGCTCAAATTAATTTTGTCCTAGTAGGGTGAACATTTATTTTGTACTTGTCCAGCCAATGTGGCATTACAGGTTAAAACTCAAGTAATTTCTGTTGCTGTTAAATAACAGACACTGCAGAAAGATAGATAAAATGGCCCCTTTTTGATAATCCTGTTTTCCATGTAAATCTAAACTAGGAAGGAGATTGTCTTAGATGAGAGCAAATTGGGAAGAGCTCTCAGGCTGTCTGATCTCTCTTGTCTGCTTTGCAAAAAAGAATCAGATTAATGAATGTAATCAGATTAAGGCTGAAGAAGGGAACATATCTGGGGGGCATCAGAACTCTGCTGATACCAACAAACTATATGGAAAATCAACATTAAGGGCCTAACATTGCTCTGTAATTTAATTTAATGGCAGCAAGTAATGGGTTTCAAAGAAGTCCTGAGTAGTGGCAAGAGGAGCCTGGACTTCCAAAGGGCAGAAAGATTTGAGTGAGCTGGGAAGTGGCTCTAAGACCCTGGGTTTGGGTGAATTGCTTGGGATGATGGGGACTTGCAGAGTCCTTTGGCATTCTGGCTCACAGCTAAGCAGTGTGGGCCCTCTTTGGGCATGGGGTTTGCTGCAGTTAAATCTATCTAAAACCATCTCTGCTGTCAGTCTGCTGTGCTTTGTACAGAAAAACAATGCTGAAAAAAGGAGGATATACCTAGAATAGGCAGAGATGACCAAGATTCAGAAGTACAAGAATGAGAATGACAAAAAGGAGACATAGTTGAAAAATGAGGGGAGACATGGTAAAAACAGAGTTAGAAAGAGAGCATAGAAGGGAAAATGATTTATAGATCCTTAATGTTGATTTTCCCACTGCCTCCAGCAAACCAACCTGAGTAAGAAGCACCATGCAATTGCAGCAATGAAGTGGCAGCACCCCACCTGCTTGTCTCTGTAGAATATGCAGTTTAAGCTTTCTAAGAGAAAGTAAGAAGGAAATGGAAGTGTGAACTTAAAGGAGAAAGGAGAAGATCAAGAACTTGAGGGGAAGGGCCTTCATTATGGTTCCTCTTCAGGTCCATTTTCTATTTCTTCAGTGCCAACTGTATTTTTCAACAAATAAAACAGAATTGCATTTTTAAATTCTGCTACTCGTTGCGGACTCCCAGCCTGTGCTGGCTTTGCTGGGTTTCTGCTTTCCAGCATGAAGTATATCTCTCTCTAAAAATGCCCTGTTTTTTTCTTGCTGCATTTATTACCTTGTTTGACTTTAAAGTTCTCAGAGACAGTTTTCTGGGGCAACAATGGTCTGTTTGTTTGATGCAAGGTCTTCAAGATCATAAAGGAGAGAGGAATGTATGAACTAAGAAATCCAAGACCTGAAATGGGTACTGCCCAGTTTTCTAAATTTTCGTTAATGTCTGGCTGATTTATCTAAGAATTGACAAATTCTAATTGAGGTTTTGTCCCTGCTTGGGATATTTATAAATTCTACCCCCATGTGTGCATTTTGGATCTATTAAGCTGTGAGTGCATATTGTAGATGTGGCCTTTCAGCTGGGGCGTCTAAGGTCTCTACTCATCAGTGCTTTTCTTGAATTTTTTTGGCATTCAATTATCTTGGAAACATCTCTGGCTCTGTAAAATGTGGTTCACATCAGTTGTTGGGATCAAACACTGATGCACAAACAGATCCATATGACAAGGTTGTTTTTATATTTGTTTTCATACACGGCAAAGCTAAAATTGAAGGGACAGATGGTGGGGTGTCTGTCTTCTTTCCTGTGTCTCCCATAATCTGCTGAACAGAGGTTTAGCATATCTCAAAGAAGTATTTCCTTTTGGGAAAGGTGAGGCAATTAAATATGAACAAAAAACCCTGAGGGGAGCTAATAGGTCATCACCCCTGGTTGCCATGAAAGAATGGGAAGGTAATGATGTGAGATGTGGAAAGGTCTGGTGTCAGTGGTAGGTGGTACAGGTCATCTCGCAGAGTCTGCACAGTCCCAGGACTTTGAATTGCACAGGAGCAGGTGACTCCAGCTGGTTCCCAGGTGACACAAGAGGTGCAAATCCAGGCAGATCCCTTGTCAGCCACTGAAAGGTTGTGTGCGTGCGTGTGAAATTTCTAGGCTTAATCTGCATTACAGTGTGTGTGTGTGTGTGCATGCGTGTAAGCTTTCTGCAGAGCTCTAGAGCATGTGTGTCATGTGGGGTGAGGCCAGAAAAGCAGATGTCCTGACCATGCCACTCCTACTTGGGGATTAGAGATGCTCAGGGGACAGCAGAGAGAAGCTGGGACACACCTCCCTGACTCACTGCCGGAGACAGCAGCAGCTTCTGCAGGTTCAATAGGCCTCTGCTCTTTAGTCAAGTAAAGCCCTGCAGCTCCATTTCCAGCAACCATCCCCTTCTTTAGGTTAACCAGAGGGGAGGAGGATGGCCTATGCTGAGGAAGACAGGTAAGGTGCCATGAAATAAGGGATGCACAGACGTCCAAGCTGGATGGGGCTAACAAAATTAC
Organism: Illadopsis cleaveri; assembly: GCA_013399915.1. Lineage (NCBI taxonomy): Eukaryota > Metazoa > Chordata > Aves > Passeriformes > Timaliidae > Illadopsis > Illadopsis cleaveri. The sequence goes on along the minus strand of VXBB01002841.1, from coordinate 216,477 downwards.
ATCGCTTTTCCTCACTTTGTTTTCCTTCTACTGGGCACTCAATAAATGTCAGACAAAGGCTGCTCAGAAGTAAACATCTTATTATTGGAGAGGAATCTGGCCATCTGCCCTGTGCAGGTGCTGGTATTATGAAATATGGCAGCAAGTAGGTGACCTTGGGAGAGGTTATGGACCAGAAGAGGCAAATATCTCCTGTGGAGAGGCACAGACTGTGAATATATATGGCCGTGTACTCCCAAACATAATGCTTTAGCTGTTTATTGGGATATGTCTTTTTTTTTACATGGATTTGCTTTCAGCCAGTTTAGAAGCACAATAAGGGTGGGGTTTTTTTCATGCCATAAAAGATCTGTCACCGGTGACAGTCCTGTGTTTTGCAACAGATGCGTTTCTCCAGTGGATGACAGCAATCACAATAAAGGGGATTGTGTTTTCAGCTGATCCTGTGATTTAATCCAAAGCGATGCTACCGAGCACTATTATTAGGTGTGCATTGTTAGAGCAGCCAGAGGGGCCTTTGTGCTGCATGTATTAATTCAGGCTGTCAAAAAGCTTGCACAGGCCTTGTGCTCCTGCAGTTCCAGGCCGAACACTCTGTTTGGTGACCCACAGGTCAAACTCCCCCTTTGCTCCTGCTGAGCAGGTATCTCCCTTGCATTCAGAATTTATCAGTGCTTGCCAGTCCCTTTGATGTCATCCGGAAGGTTTCTGAAAGCTAAATACTGCAAGCAGATTAATTTTGGCATCGCTGTGCTCTCAGCACTGGGGACAGCTCTGATGTGCCCAAAGCCTTTGGGAAGGACAGGGCTCTGCCAGGCCCCTGTGCACTTGCTGGAGCTCCTTTCAGGCAAGGAAACATATGCAGCACTGGAGATTTACTTATTTGGTTAAGAAGTATTTTAATATATTCTGTTTAAAAGGCAAAAAAGTCACTGTAACTTGGCATTGCTCAGTCAGTCCTGATGTCTTCAGCAGACATTGAATGGGTTCCATCCTACATTCCTAAAATTTCTGAGGATATAGGAATAATAGCCATTCTTTAATGTTATTTTGCAATGCTTTATTCACTTTTTGAAAAAAAATACTGAAACAAGCAGTATTATGGTCACGAGGAAGAGCAGATCCTGGTGACGTTGTTCTTTCCTCATGCCTGCCACAGGTATGTCAAAAGCCTGGGTATTACATATAAATTCTCTTGGTTCCCTTGAATTTCTAAACAAGGATTACCGTTATTCAACAGAGGAATTGGGGGGAATTGTTCATTAATGTATGTAAAGCACTTTTAAAGCTTTTGTCTGGGAGCAAGTGATAACGTAGTCAAGTGTAGTCTTTATTAATGTCACTTTCACAGCTCCTGCTTATTTCAGGAGCTCATGATACACTTAGAAAATTCAGTATGTGATGGTAAATAAACTCTCTCATTTCCAAACTTTTCCTTTGAAAAGTACTTAGCTAAGTACGACTCTTCATTTTAATCTATATGTATGGGAGTTATTTCTTCCCATTGGATTGCAGGTTTATGACATTTTTTGGTATTTTTGATGTCACAGTTTGTAACTAGGGCCATAAGTTTGATGTATCATATGCTGGATAAGATTTACAGTAGTAACTAGACAGCTAAGAGATTAAATGCTTACAGAAAAGACCTCTGCAATAACTACTGACCCTGTCAGTAGAAAGGAAGAAGAAGCATAGAATTGAGAACCTTTGTTTCAATATCTGGTACTTTAGTTGGAGGAACCAGTTGTACACGGACAATCAAATCCTTTTAGTGGCCTGAGACCTCCTGGAGTGAGGAGCACTACTTTGAAAGCTTTTCTGTCTGTCTTCTAAGACTGCTGAGAGCAGTATCACAACATTACTAAGGTTTACACCCCTTGAAACAAGAGACTTGATTTAAAAAAAACCAAAAGAAACATTCCTGGACAGACAGTGACTGCTTATAACTACCTGCAGTCAATTTGACATCACCTGCAGCCTCACAGTATCTGATTTTCTCATCTCTCAATAATCAGATCAACTTTTCATAGAGAGAACTGCTGCCCCTGTTTATGTTGGTTCTCTCCAGGACCCGGTCCTCTGTCATGTACAATCATTAATTCTACTCATCAATGACAATGATTGTTGCTTCCAAGAACTGCTATTAGTACCCCTGCTTTTGAGCATAGCTTCCAATCAACCTTGATATTAACTTTCAGAAAGTATCTGCATTGTCCTATTGGAAACAGGATTATGGGATTATTTTGCTATTGATTGTGTTTCAAAACTGTGATTAAGGCATCTGAATACTGGGCTAAGAGGTTAAAAGTTGAATTCTTCTCCCTTCCCATGAGACAGATATACAACAGGCACTGTAATGCCAACTTCTATCCCACCTTCAGGCAATAGGGCTCCCTGCTGGGTAAGACTTTTAACCAAGGTATTTGCTGTGTCCCTCTCTTGAATCAGTCTAAGATCTGGAGCCCAGATTCCTGGTTTTCACTTGTTTTGATAGAGACTGATGTCATTGGGCCTCTTGGCTATGTCTGGACTGCAGGTGTGATCCCATGCCCACTCTGTGGGAGAGAGGAGGCTGAGTAAGATCTCCATGTTTATCCTTCTGAACTGAAGGCACGAGGTATCAAGAAGGTAGGTGGGTGTCTGACATGTGGTACCAGCCTGGATGGAAGTAGTGGGAGCTGATGGCACTCAACACTTTACAGAGATTGGCTTCTCCATCTCTGTAGATGATGCTTGACTCCTGTCTCAGAAGTTTACCTGAATCTTTACCTACTGCAGATGACAGTGTCTACTCCTTCATCAGCACAGCATTCCAGCTGTGTTGTGCAGGTGTCTTCAGAGCTCTATACTTGGATTTCCCCATCACAGGCTGGACATCCCCATGCACACTCATATAGGTTGGAATTTCTCAGTCTAACTGTGCTTTGCCTTTCTTCAGTAACTCAGGAGAGACCAGAGCCCATCAGAAGCAGGAGTGGTTATGCCTTGTGACATTTCTGTGATCTAGGTATCATTAGCCATTCTTCATCTACAGAATGAAACCAGCCAAGGGGATTCAAATGATTTCCCTGTAGTCAGGGGTAAAATACATGAGATTAAAAGTGATACATCTTCAATAATAGCAGTGAAACTTCTATCATTATAGTCTTAATGAAATCTCTTTTTCTTTGCACCTTTTCAGGACTTTTATCCTTTGAAGCTTGTTCTTTGAACGGGCTGAGAGTCTCACTGCCCTGTTCTCCTCCTGCAGAAATAGCTACGAGGTGTATAAGGAAACAGCAGACTGGCTGCGTGCCCGAGCTGCCCAGCAGCCCAGGATTGCCATCATCTGCGGCTCTGGGCTGGGAGGTCTGGCTGATGTGTTGGATAACAAGACAGTCTTCCTGTACCAGGACATCCCTCACTTCCCACAGAGCACAGGTGAGCACAACGCAGGGCATCAGCACCTCACTCACCAGCAGCCTCACACAGGGATCACTCAAGCCTGCCAACCAGTCCCACACTGGTGAAATGTGTGTTCACAGTAAAAAAAAACATAAATAACATAGCGCAGACATATGTATTTATTTATTTGATTTCCAGCTCCTGCTTTTGCAGTGCTTGGCCCTGCGGTAAAGCAAAAATCATCAACTAACAGATCACTCTAAAGTCAAAGTCCTTGAGACCTGTAACTGACATGACACTCTGTTAATTTCCAGTGGCAGGGCACGTTGGCAGATTGGTGTTTGGGGAGCTGAACGGACAGCCCTGTGTGTGCATGCAGGGACGTTTCCACTCCTACGAAGGCTACTCTTTCAGCACGGTGAGTTCTCCTAAAGGAAAATATTCATGTAAGGGAGATATGTTGTAAAAGCTGCAGAAGTGACTGCTTGCCTTGCTTTCTAGCTGCAGGATGTTAGCTCTTGTAATGAACTTACATTGCTCTTGAAATGAGTCTTTCTTAGATTTCAGATCTTCCCCCCTGCAAAGAAAAAAAATTAGGAGTTCAAACCAAGAGGTGGATGGCTTCTGCTGGCTGAAGGTGATGCTGCACAGCCACACAAATTGGTTGACCCTGCTACTCTCACAGGGAGAAATAGTTTATCATAGAAGGCAGATTAATTTACATGCCTTAACTTAGTCCGTTTAATCATGATTTAAATCAGCAACCAGAAAACTTTGATAAGAATAATCTATTTTAATCTTCTATTGCATTTGTATAGTTTACAGCTTTTTTTTTTTTTCCCCCCTAGAAAAAGTTCCCAGACTACTGCAAGCTGCTATAACCTCCCAGTTAACATACTGGAATGTGTGGAGATTTATGTTACCTGCCATGCACATATGTACTTTTCTGTTAGAAAACAACAATAATATTTATTTATTGGCTCTTTTTTTATTTGGATAGCTCTGAGATTTTCCTTTTTACATTGAGGTTGTTTGCATTTGGATATAAAGTGTAATTTTTGGCACCACTCAGCTTCTTATAGAGAAACAACTATTTTAAAATCAGTCAGTACAAAACTAGCTTTATCAAAATATGTTTGTCTATTAAAATTAACTAATTTCTTGAAGAAGTGGTGTCCATCATTAGGAATTTTTTTGCTCACAGTAGCATTTGATTGATAGCAGATATCATCCAAATTCCTTTGTGGCTCCTCAAAATCAAACTTCTTAAATTTTTCTTCTCCAGCTCCCAGTTGTTCTTTAACTTTGGATTACTCTCCAAGTCCCTGTGCATAAGTAGTTACTTCAATCAGCACAGTGGTTTGATCTCTGCAAGACCTTGGCAGTGAGCAAAAACTATCTGCATGTTCTTTCTGTACCACCTTTATTTGACCTTAGTGCAACTGTAGGAAGTGTGGTCTTGGATTTTAATGCAAGATTTTGTTTCATTGCAAGATAATGTTTAATTTGTTGAAAAAGCATTAACCTTCCATTTAAATTAGAGGAATGTTTAAAATTGAAGAAGGTTGTTTTGTCTCCGTATGTAGACTCTTTGCATCCGCAAATTGTGATATTACAAATGTAGCAGCAGTAGCTGTCTGCTGACTGTGATACTCATTGCACAAATGCTTTTGGTTCTTGCAGGTCACCTTTCCCATCAGGGTGTTCTTTCTCCTGGGGGTGGAGATCTTGATTGTCACAAATGCTGCTGGAGGACTGAATCCTCACTTCCAAGTGGGGGACATCATGTTCATAAGGGATCACATCAGCTTGTTTGGCTTGGGAGGGCAGAATCCCCTGCGTGGACCAAATGATGAGAGGTAAGTAAGAAGGCGTCAGGTCCATGCTACCAATTCATCCTTTCTTCCTTCAGCCATGGGCTGGGACTGCCAGTTGTGCCTACTGACAAAAATTTACTGAGAGGTAGAGTTTGGCTCCAGGTAATCACAAGGAAAGAGTTACAGCAATAGTTGTGTGTGCTGTGTCAGCTGCCCTGCCTTCCCTTTGCTGTTGCTTACTTTTACAAACCTACAATGACTTTACACACAAACCCCCAGAAGGTTTTGTTTTGTACAACTAGGCTTCTGATCCTTCTCCTGACATGACCAGCTGTACCATCTGCTAAAGACACCCACTGTTCCTCTTCTTATCAGCCTCTCTCTCTGTTGGTTCCTCTTAACTGAGCAATCAGTGAACTGTGCTGTCTCCAGTCTGGGTTTATCAACAGCCATTTCTGGTTTGATGGAATGGGTACAGCAGAGGCCAGGCAGTAAGTGGAGGGCAGAGCAAAGATGAAACCTCTAAATTTCCTGTTCACCACTGCTGTATCCAGGTCTTTAAACTGGGGTGCCTTTGTATTTACTGAAGGCATTGCTCTGATGAGAGGTGGTTGTCTTGGCAGCTTCTTCAGAGACCTTGAGATCTACAAGAGCAACCTGCTGCTGGCTGAACTGGGAAGTCGGGTTTCCTGTACTGGCTGTGTAGCAGAATCTTTACCTTGTGGAGAGTGCAGAGAGAAGCTTCTAACATATCCTCACCCCTGAACTGCAGTTGCCACCAGATTTGGATTTGCTTTGAGCAGGATGCTGGACTAGATGACCTCGAGGTCCCTTCCAAAATGAATTTATGATCCCAAAAATCCTTCCAAGACACCATCAGACTGGTAAGGTGGAAGGCCCATCTTGAAAAATGGACAGGTTTGCAGGGCAGGCATCTGGATTGTCCTCACATCTTTCCAGAGAAAAATTTGTGCTCAGAGTAAGGTGGCCTGCCTGGTTTTCAGTTAGTTCCTTCCTGATGTAACAGCAGACCTGGCTCTTGCTTCTGAAAGAATCTGAAAGGTGCTGGCAACTCCCTCAGGAGAAACAATCACTGTGCTGTGATTCCATGGCAAGAGGACAGTATCCATCTGAAGTGGAACATCTTTAGATTTTTGTTGGTATTGCCATAGGTTGGAGGAAAGCAATCAAAAGCAGGGAAGCCACATGGAGTGTTTAAAGCTCTTTGGACTTGCATAATTGCTCTGGAGTAGGAGGAGAAACTCCAATCAAACAACTGCATCTGGACAACGTTCAAAGGCAGCATAGCTGCCTCATTGCCTCCCAAAAGCAGCTTCTTGGTGAAGACTGCAGTGCTTTGGGAGGCGAATTTTGTACTGCTGACCTAGGCATCAAAATGGGCAAAAGGTCTTTATGAATCAGGTTTCCAAGTATTGCAGAGATTTAGCTGAGCAAACTCCTAAAATCCTGTCCAGCTGAGCTACCAGGAAGGATTTATCTAAGCACAACAGAGCAAAACTAGAGGCAATGAAGTGATGTGGAAATAATATTTTTTTAATAAATTAGAAATTGGGCTTCTGCATTGCTGGCCATCCTTCAGAAAAGGGAAGCAATTTTCATGGTGATGAATACTTATTGCCTTAGACCAGAAGGGAAAGTTTGTTTTTATTTATATAATATTTAGTGTTTATAAAAACAAAATAAGCCACCTACTGCCCTAAGCATTGAGCTGGAAGAACATGTAAACAAGCAGAAGCTTTAATAGCATAAATGGTCCACTCCTACTGAACTGCATTGGTGAACATGGCTGGGAGTTTATTTTCCAGATTCCCTCAGTGGCAGCATAACAATCTTTGCCATCTACTTCTGCTCTCCTTGAGTCAAGAGCAGAATTCACTCCATCAGGAGCAGGGCTGGGCTGCTATTTTGAGACCTAAAGCAAGAGACCCAGTCTTGAAGCAGAAGATGAAAGCTACCTAAAATATGGCCCTGGAGCTCCAAGATGTAAAGCAGTTCCCTGCTGTGATGGGCCTTAAATGTAGGGACTGATGCTCCATCAGGCCTGGCTCAAACCCCCACTCAGGGACAGCCTGAGAGACTCTGTGCCTCAAGGCGCCCAAAGAGCAGCAACTATCTGGTGGGGAATGTTTAAAAGTCATCATGGGCAGTTACTGGGGAGAGAGACAACTGGCCATCATTTCTCACTAGAGACAGAAGCCCTTGACATACCATTCCAGAAGGGTTCCTGCAGTAGGGAAGTAGTGCCAGACCTTCCAACAGCCATAACCTCTGTGTGCTGACAGTCTTGGATGATTAGATCTAGCAGGAATTTCATGCCCAGGTAGGTGCCCCATTCCTTGAAACATTCAAGGTCAGGTAGGACAGGACTCTGAGCAACCTGATCTAGCTGAAGGTGACCCTGCTCACTGCATGTATTTTGATGAGATGGCCTTTGAAGGTCCCTTCCAACCCAAATTATTCCATGATTGATGGCAGAATTACCTGATGATAAGAGTGGAATGAGAGAAATTGCATCCATGGCAGGTCTTCCCTTAACACTTCCCTTGTCTCCAAAGAATGACCATTCCTTGTCTCTGACGGAGGGAGCAGTAGCACTATCACACAGCTGTGTCCTTTACTGCCTTTCAGGTTTGGAGTGAGGTTTCCCTGCATGTCAGATGCTTATGAACAAGATCTTCGTGGCCTGGCAGTGGAGAGTGCACAGGAGCTGGGGTTCCTGAGCTTCACCAGGGAAGGAGTGTACTGCCTGCTGGCTGGGCCCTGCTACGAGACCGTCGCCGAGTGCCGCCTGCTGCAGGCGCTGGGAGCTGATGCTGTGGGTGAGCTGCCAGGCTGGGCTGCCAGGGTTCACTGGGCACATCCATTGAACAGTTAATTCTGCTCAAGGCTGACTTGCTTCAGTCTTTGACTCTCTAACTATCCTGGGGCTGGAGAAATGAGCTCTGTGTATTTCTGCTTCATTCTGCAGTGGCTAAGTGCAGCTCCTGGGAGGATCTGCAGAAAGTCCCTGTGCTTACAGCTGCGCAGGACAGGGATCTCAGCACAACTTTGTGTTTATTTCCCAAACACAAAATCTCTCAGATGGCTCCACTTCAGGAGGACTGAGAGGGGCCCAATAAAAATGAAGTCTTTTTCTAGTATTTTTCCTCTAATTCTGGCACTGTAAAGATTTTCACTGTGCTTTTTCTCTACAGCCTTCCCAACTATGTACAAGAAAACTAAGTGCCATGATCCATATGACTCCTCCAGCTATGATTCCTTCCATGACCCCTGCCTCACAGAAGTCTGCTCATTAATACCTGCAGATTCCTTGTGTGCGAGGAAAGGAGCTCAGCTCCCCTCAAAGCCATTTTTATTTGCAATAGCTTTTTTAGCCAAGGAAGAGCCAAATGACACAGCACATCAGTACTTCCTTAGCAAGTCTGCAAGCGGACTTACACATCTTGAGGAGGGAGCTTGGTGACACAAGGATCAAATGCAGGAGGTTTATTGTGCTGAGCATAGTTGTACCTGTAGTGCTGCAGCTATCTGAGCCTTGTACATATCACAGCCTTTAACTATTATGGAGTTCAGACACAGACCTGGGGGGAATGAGACAAGGGTGTGTGCTTGGAGACAAGATTGTGTTTTGCAGCCTTAGAGAGATCTTGTTTTGGTGTAAATCCTGACTCATTCTGGTTCTTTCCTCTCCTACTGTAGGCATGAGCACTGTCCCAGAGGTAATTGTAGCCAGGCATTGTGGCCTCCGAGTCCTTGGGATCTCCCTCATCACCAACAAAGTGGTGATGAGCTACAACAGCCAAGAGAAAGCCAACCACGAGGAAGTGCTGCGTATCTCGGTGGTCCGGGCTGAAGCCCTGCAGAAACTGGTCACGCGCCTCCTTGGGAAGCTGGGGGAAAGCACAAACTCTCCATGAGTTAAACTCTCCAGCCAGTAATCCTTCATATCATAACGTGTGTGAACACTACCAAGTGTTGGGGGAGAGCTGTTGGTGGGACTGTCCCCTTCTCTCCCGATTTTAAATAGACCTTTTGATCTTTGTGCTTTATCTGATCAGGTGCAGAGGTTAGCTTTGAATTTTGCCAGGATGATCCCCTTGTTAGTAGCCAGTGACCAAAACAGCTTAGTGGCATTTCAACACTCTGGCACATTCTTAAACCCCAGTGTCAGCAGAGCCCCCAATACTGTGACTTCCAACTGTGTCTCTTGGGGCACCCTCCTGCCCCAAGTCTCTGCTCCCCATTGCACATGAGCCAGGTCAAGAGTTGGTTGTGGGGCTTGGTGCCTGCTGGGCCTACTTTGGTAGGGCCTGGTCTGAAGCCAGTGGAAGCTCACAAAAAGAATTTTGGATACATGAAACAAGCCAGGTTAAAGATGAGATCTGCCTGGAACAAGCAGTGGTGCAGAGCAGGTGAATTGCAATTGATTTTACAGCTTGGAAAACCACTGCATTTGCCATGGAGTTGTGTGACCTTCCCCTCCCAGAAGGTATCCCAGAAAGCCCTCTCTTTCCTCATGCTTGGCTCCTCATGACCAGCTTCAGATCTGTGCAGCTGTTTGCTACAAGGCAGCACATCCCCAGCACTTCTCACACCTCTCTATTCTGTTTCATTGCCCAGTTTAACAGGACATGAAAATTCAGCTCAGTACAAGGCATGGCTTACCTGTTCACCATGTAAACATTGCCAATCTGGAAACAGAATCCAGGCGTATCTCTCACTGGTTTTGATCAGTTTCTGGATGTCTTGGAGATCAGTGGCTTCAGCACTGCAGACTAGTTTCCTGTTGGTGCCCAAAGACAGAGAGATCAGTTTGATCCCATGTTTCACATGAGCTTTGCTGCTGTCCCTGCAGCAGATTTTGGAGCACCAATGGTTTGTGGATTTTAGCAATGTGAAATTACAGGGGAAATATTTTGAAACAGGTATGATATTTTTCTGGGACTTTCTTGGTCCTCTTACATAAAGAAATTGAACCAAGCAGTGAGTAAAGGACAAACAGGAGAGGTTCTCCCTTACCAGTGCTGATGGTCTGTCAAGAAAGGGGGAACATTCACCAGAATGGTGCATTATTAATTATTCCTCAAAGGTCAGGCTGAGCTGTGAATGCAGCTGGATGTGAAACAGTGACGGTAATTATTAGATAACCTTTTTTCCTTCATTTATCTTGTAGTTCTGTATAAAGCCCATCACTGTCATAGCTAAATGTTTTCAGTTGACTCAGTGGTCTGAACTGAAGACACCCAACCGGTCATGGAGAGCTCCCAACCTGCCTTCCTAAATTTAGCTGACCAGTTGTTTACCCCTGATGCTCGCCCTCCGTCACAGCCTTCAGCCTTCCATGACATTTCTTCAATTTTTTTCCAGATGGGTATTTGCTTGAAGCCTTTCATGCTGCAATTACTGGTGTCAGCTGCAATATCCATGGTGCAGATGTTGCCACTGGGAGGAACAGTTGTGCTGTGAATGTTTTTCATTAAATGGTAGTACTTCAGGTGTAGGGGAGATCTAGGGGTGGCCCCCTTCTCTCCTTCTGGGCAATGTTACCTGTGATCAGCCCTGAGAAATATCTGCCCAGACTGGTCTGGAGGACTTGTGGAAGGGAAGGATTCATTGCTTGTTCTTTCCTGGTATAGTCACTTGTTCAGCAGCTCCTGGCACTTGGAGGAGCCCTCAGTGACAGCAGCTCTTCCCATTCGGTGGGTCTGACTGTCAGAACAATCTCTGGGACCAGCTCTGGTGGTAATCTGCAAAGGGAAAGAGGCTCCAGCTCCATCTTTCACAACGCTGTTCCCTTTCCAGTTCAAGCAGGAGTGAAGTGCTTGTCAAGGGGGGCAGCACAAGCAGGGAAATATGAAAAGTGGCAGATGTGCAGAGCTAGAAGGAACCACTTCTACCTGCTCCCTTTTCAGACTTGTCCCAGTATGAGCTTGTTACAGGGCAGGGAGAGAGCAGATAATTTCCCCTGCCTAGAAAATGGTGCTTCACGTTCATCTAATTAATACTTGGTAAATACAAAGTCTCTCAAGTGGGAGTGGAAGGCAGCTGTGCAGCTCGCTGTAGCTAGCAGGAGCCAGAGTAGCTAAGACTGGGATTTCAGCAGAGTCCATTAATTAATCAGAGTCAGGCTGGGCTGGGATGTAAAGAGAAGCATCCAAAAAACCCTGCTGTTGTGCTGGTACTTCTCAGGCAGGGTTTGAGATGATGCTTGGCAGCAGCACCTGCTTTCAGCAGGCCAGGTCTGCTCCTCTCTCCAGCTGCACCGGAGGCAGATACCATGCTCTTGTCTGAATACAGCTGAAATGCAACTTAAAATTGAACCTGAAAATCACTGTACAGCTAAGTCTTCAGCAAATTATGTCTGTTTAAAAAAAAAAAAAAGTCTAAATTGCATCTGAGCCCTTAAACAGTTTGGAGCTCTTCTTTTAGCTGCCCAGAGTTGGCTTGGATAGCCCAAACTTTGCATGAACATCCGGATTTTTGTACCTGTCAATGGTAAGAGGAAGATGCCCTGGGCACTTTGGAAAGGATCTTATTTGTTTACAGGCAAGAGGGGAAATACAAAAATTAACACAGTGAGCTCATCTGGCTTTGGATATACTTTTAATACAATTTTGATTTTTTTTTTACTGCTGATGAATTTCGAAAGTCTGAAATACAGTGATGCAAAATGAGTAAGACATGTGGGGAAGAAACTGTGAGGGAATAAAACCTGCTGTGAAGCTGAAAACTCTGTTTTTGTTTGCTGTGCCAATGCCACTGGTTAGAAAGAAAGGAGGTGCTTAACTGCTCCCCCTACATCCAATCCCCAGGCTGGAGGATAACCCAGGGAAACCCCATAGCATCACATCCCTGGGGGACCAGAACTCAAAGCTCAGGATAAGCAGGACCAACATTTGACCAGGACTTGGCACAGGTATTTCTTATGGATCCCACTAGGCTGACAACTTATGGAAAAAATACCAAGAACCAAAGTACCTCAACTTAACTTCCGAGCAGCTGGAAAGTGCAGTGGGCTGTGGTAATGCCAGAGCAGCAAGTCATCTATACTGGAAGCAGGACACAGTTCCCTTGATGCTCTGCCTTTTGTTTAGTGCTTTTGGTGGTTTCTGGCAACATCCATGGCTGAAATGACAACCTCAGCTTGCTTCATTCCTGTACTCTGTGCCACTTACCTGCTTCTGAAGTCTAGGGCATTGTGGTCATAAGGATAAGCTGAAAGATGCATGAAAAGTTAAGATACCTGACAAGTGGTAAAAGAGCCCCAAATGATGTGATGATCTTGGCTTTCTCAGTGCTGTGGTTGGCAGTGAGCCCAGGTTCTGCCTGATTAGGGAATACCACCAGCATGGGCTGTCCCATGTGGCTGTACCTGTGGCAAAGGGACACATGGAACACCTATGTCAGCACAGGGCAGAGCTGGCACAGCTCCTCCTCTACTCACTCACAGCCAGGGACTTGTGAGCCAGTCTGCATCATTCTCTGTGCCAGCCTTTTGTTTTTCCTTGCTCATCAGTCCAGAGAAAACTTTCCAGATCACAGGGTCCTGCTGTTTCCAGTCCCCTGGAGAAGACAGAGGTGTTATATTGATGGCTTCATGTGAGATTCACATAAAAGTGTGAGGCCAAGAGGAGAAACCTCTGCCACAGCCCTTGCCTGGACCATATCATGAGTGTCGAAGTAGAGATCTCTGCTGTTATCTGAGAAACAACCCTGTGACCCAAAAAGTCTGATGGTGTGATTCATCCTGTTTCCTTATCAAGCCTCAGTTTCCTAATTTATTTTTTTTTTTATGTGAGGTTTGCCTTTTGCATTCTTTCCTATTTACAAGTGAATCAGAAAGTTTTAAAAACCTGTGCTGTCTTAGCTCAGCAGTGAGCGTGTGCATTGCCTTCAAGTTATCAAAATTCCCTTAGATGTTTCTCTTTATTGAAAACCTGCAGTTGAATTAAGGCGATTCTGCTATAGTGGTATGTTGTTTGGGGTTTTTTCCAAAACCTTTAGGTCTTCACTGCAAAGATTTCATTTGCAGGAAAGAACTAAACTCTCCCCTGCTGTGCTGAATGTGTGGAGCAGGGGGGAGTGATGTGGGTCACGGCAGTGGGTTGATCTCAGTGTGTTGCTGAATTAAGTCCTGACTCTGAAAACAGCATGATGGTCTGTTCTTTCCAAAATCTAATGGCATGTTCACACTGAATCATAGACTGTCCTGAGCTGGACCCACAAGGATCATCAAGTCCAATGCCTGGTGCTGCACAGGATATCCCAAGAATCCCGTCATGTGCCTGAGAGTGTTGTCCAAATGTTTCCTAAACTCTGTCAGGGTTGGTGCTGTGACTACTTCTCTGGGGAGTCTGTCCCAGTGCCCAACCACCCTCTGGGAGAAGAACCTTCTCTTGATATCCAGGTGGTGGGACAGTGGTGCAGGCTGGAGGGAACCATCCAGCCTTTTCTCCTGCAGAAGGGACATCCCCAGTGCCTGGACACCTGTGTGGGAGATAGCTTCAAACAGCAGCACAACCACTGTTGTTTCCTTTCCTGAAGCTTCACAGTCCTCTCTAAAAGTCTTTCTCAATCTTAGCAAATCCCTTCCTACAGCAAAGAGCCCTCTTGCCCCACCAGTGGCTTCAGAGGCAGCTTGGGGAAGCATTTTCCCAGAGAAGGCGGGGAGTGCACCTGGAGCCCAAATATTGCTCCCAGGCCCCAACTTGGAGCATCCTTGGCTCTTTGTTAGCAGAGAGGTGGGTGTCATGGAGCAGCCTGAATGTGATGGGCTGGTGACCCAGAGCCATCCCTGCACTGGGCTGCAGCTCTGCTCCCTGTGGAGCAGTTCACAGACCAGTGTTGGTCCCTGTGCCCAGTTCTGACCCCTGCCTGGGCACAACTGGGGACACGTCCCTAAACCCAGCCCTGCAGAAGCAGTGAGTGTCCCCTCTCAGCCCCCAAGAAAAATATGCTCTGAAGGGAGTGGGAGCCCAGCAATGGGCTCTGCTGGGGAAAATTGTGCTGCAATAATGGGGAAAAAAAAGAAAAAAAAAAGAAAAAAAAAAGAAGCCTTTTTCAGACTAATTTCTGTGCCAAACCACAGGAAATGTGAATGGAATACACAGGGCACCCTTTAGTGTCCCATGTGTACCTGAAGGCTGCGTTGTGCAGCAGGGAGGAGGAGAAGGCCATCACACTGCTTGGTGTCCCAATGTGGCTCTTCTCATGGGATGCTGGCACAGTATCTCTTCCCATGCCTGAGCTCCTGTGTTCTACCCTGCCTCAGCTTCCCTCAGCCAGGTGTGGCACCATCTCCACTGCACTGAGCTCCTCCAGGCCCCTGCCATTTGGAGGGAGCACCTCACCCCGCTGTGCTTCCAGCCAAAAGACAAAAACAAGAGGCACCAGCACTGGGCAGGATGGGCAGAGCCCTGGATAACTCCCAGCAGCTGCCTGCTGCCAACTGCATCCCTGCTCTGCACACATCTGAACTTCCCTGATGCCTTCTCATCTTTAATTAAGCACTTCCATCGGCTCAGCCTTCTTGCTGGATCTGAATTCTTTTTTCATTGTAGCCATGGCAACACTTCCCCTGGGCAGGCTGCGCTGGAGCCAGTGACAAACCCCATGCGTGGCTGTTTTGCTTGGGCCTGAAAACTTCCCTGCTATTTGGGAAAACTTGGGAAAAGAAAATCCTGCAACGAGCTGGTGAGCAGCAAGGGGAGCCAGGGTGAGAAATGTGTTTTGGGCTGACCATCCCTTCTCCCTCCCAAGGAGCCCTGCTCCACTCCAGCATGAATGGCAGAGCCTTGATCTGAGGATTCTTTGTTTTTTCCTCCAAAAGATGGCTGCAGTGTCCAAGTTTTGTGACCTCGTTCCAGCCATGGGTGCAAGTGACAGCCCTGCTGGGGCCATTGCATGGTCCCTTGGTGGTGGTGACATAGGGACTGCCATTGCCCTGCTCCTCCTGCCAGGACCAGCAAATCATGAGCCATGAAGCTGCTATGAAGCAGGGGGACAGTGACACAGACGTGGTGACACAGGGTATGGACATGGTGACTGGGGTAGGGCTCAGTGGCACTAGAAGGGATACAGGGACTTGGGGAAGGAATCAAGTGACAGGCAGGAGGAGGCAGCAGGGCAGAGTGACAGGGCAGGGCTAGGTGTCAGGAAAGAGCTAGGTGACATTAAGCAGGGTGGGTGATATGGGACAAGGCTGAGTGGCACAGGGCAGGGATAGGTGACAAGGCAGGAGTAGATGTCATGGGGCAGCATAGATGAGAGAGTAGGGTTAGGTGACAAGGCAGGGACAAGTGTCAGGGCACAGGCTGCCGACTTCAGTGCCCAGTGCGGCTCCCAGTGTCCCAGTATCCTGGTGTCCAGGTATCCCGATGTCTTGGTATTCCGGTGTCCTGATGTCCTGGTGTGCCGATGTCCTAGTGTCCCGGTGTCCCAGTATCTCGGTATCCTGGTGTCCCAATGTTCTTGTATCCTGATGTTCTGGTGCCCCGATATCTCGATACCCCACTGTCCTGATATCTGGGTATCCTGGTGTCCCGCTGTCCGGCATGACCGCTGTCCCGGTGTCCGGGTGTCCCCCTGTCCCGGTATCCCGATATCCCCCTGTCCCGGTGTCCCCCTGTCGGGGTGTCCGGGTGTCCCCGTCACGGTATCCCGATATTCCGGTGTCCCTCTGTCGGCGTGTCCCGGTGCCTGGGTGTCCCCCTGTCCCGGTATCCCGGTGTCCCTTTGTCCGGGTGTCCCGGTGTCCGGGTGCCCCCCTATCCCGGTATCCCTTTGTCCGGGTGTCCCCCTGTGCCGGCATCCCGGTGTC
>VXBB01002841.1:170197-191325 GCA_013399915.1 Illadopsis cleaveri | reverse complement strand
GTTGGGGCACGAATGATGTGGTTGATGAGAGGCTGGACGTGCCCCGGCCATGTGCGCTCGCAGCGCAGAAACCAACCGTGTCCGGGGCTGCATCACCGGCAGCGTAGGCATCAGGTAAAGGGAGGGGATTCTGCCCCTCTGGTCTGCTCTGCTGAGACTCCACCTGCAGCACTGCATCCACTTTTGGGACCCCAGCACAGGAAGGACGTCCACCTGTTGGAGCAAGTCCAAAGGAGGCCACAAAGATGATTAGATGAATGGAGCACCATTTCTATGGGGAAAGGCTGAGTGAAAGAGCTGGGGTTATTCAGCCTGGAAGAGAGAAGGCTTCGGGGTGACCTAATTGTGGTCTTCCAGTATCTAAAGGGGATACAAGAGAGCTGGAGAGGGACTTTTGACAAAGGTTGTGGAGCGGCCATGGAGTGCCAGGACAAGGGGGAATGGATTTAAATTGGCAGAGGGCAGGGTTAGATTAGATATTAGGAACAAATTCTTCCCTGTGAGGGTGGTGAGGCTCTGGCACAGGTTGTCCAGAGAAACTGTGCCTGTCCCATTCCTGGAAGTGTTCAAGGCCAGGTTGGACAGGGCTTGGAGCATCCTGGTCTAGTGGAAGGTGTCTATGGCAGGGGTTTGGACGAGGTAATCTTTCAGGTCCCTTCCAACCCAGACCATTTCAGGACTCTGTGTGCTGTGAAATGGGGCTGAGGTGGTGCTGTCTGGCTGCCCTGTGTAGTGGGACCAAAGGGACCTCTGCACTGTGCAGTGGGCCTGGGGATCATGCACCGTGCAGCAGGTCTGCAGTTAACCCACGATCCATAGAAGTGGGAGTAGTGCTGGCTGTGCTAGAGCTGTGCCCTCAGGGGTACAAACCCTGGCAGGAGCAGGGTGGGAGTGACCATGTTTCTTTGAGGACCAGTTCTGCACCGGCAGCTCTGGATTCTGCTGTCTCTGGTCAGCAGAGGTTTGGATAGAAGGATGCTACACAGCTGGTAGAGCTGTGTGAAAAGCCCAGAACAGTTTCCACGAAGTACAGCTCACCTGAGAGCCACGGGGCTAGGAATATCCCTGAGACCAGATGGCCAAGCAGCAGAGTGTGCAGAGAGATCTGGACGAGGCCTTGCTGCTCTCCAGAGCCCTTTCATTCCTGACCCTCACTAGTGGGGAAGTCTCTAAGAAACATTTCCAGCCTACATCAGACCAGGAAAAAAGTGAGGCTTTTTAAATCCCCATTCCAGCAGTCACTACTGCTTCTACGCCAGCCTTCCGGCTCTTCTCGGCAGGGACAGAAGAGCAGCTGTCTAGAACTTGTGTTTTGTGTTCGTGGACTGTAGCAGGCTGTGAAAAGTATGGAGCCTGCTGGCATAAGCTTTGCTTTTCTCAAGCTTGTTATTCAGCAAACTATAAATTACTATATTGCATTGAGGTCACCCAAGAGAGGTTGTTAAGTTTTGTAAGTAAGGAGCCTCTGTGCACACCCCCGTTTTCCTGTTCAGGAATTGTGGCTTATTATGCAACAAGGAAAGCCAAGCACTGATTACCAGTTTCTGTTTCCTTATCTTTGGCAATATAACGTGAGCCCCAGCTGCTACCATTACTATGTGCTGAGAATGCCCTTTCTGAAAGCAGAATAAAGATAAAGAGATAGGAAATGGTTAAAACTGCTCCTTGACACACAAATGTTAATTAGGGTGATAACTCAGTCTGCTGCTCTGATGTATCACAAGACAGCTATTTAAATACTTTTCTTGGTGGAAAGCTTACCCTAAACTCACTGGGGCAAGGAATTTGTAGGCTTGAACGGCTCTTTAGTAGCCAGCAGCCTATTGGCATTGTTCTTCTGTAAATATTTGCTATAGATGTGGTTTACGTACAGCCTGACAGCCTTTGGCCCCTCGTTCTGCTCCGGCTTGCAGAACTGCTGTGAGGGCTTTGGCAAAGCTTCTGAAATCCAGTAGTTTATGTGGCTGTACCTCAGGGAACATGGGCTGGCCTCTCCAAAATGGAAATCTTCACTGGGCTTGTAAATGCTTGCTCTCTGGGCTTGGCTTGAGTCTCTAAGCATTTCTTAGATCTGTGCACTTGAGGCATAAAGTTCCACATATATTTTGGAAAGGTGTTGCAAATTTATGCAATTTCTGATGCATTTTCCCACCCTCTCTGTCCCACTGCACTTGCAGCTGTGCATTAAACCAGCTCAGAAGACCAGTGTGGCTAAGAGCACAGAGACTATTTGGATACCAGCTCTGATGAGCATCTTAACTGTGACTGGGCCTTCTGTGTTGAAGTCCTGTAGCTAGAGAATGTGCTTCCTTTGGCTTATATTGAGTATCCCTTGGGTAGATCAACCCCAGCTTACGTTTACCTCTGGTTACTTTTCTGCACGGAATACCTCTGGCCTGGCAGAGATGTGCAGTTTATAGCTTTGACCTTTATTCAAGCCCAATGTTCTTTTAATTGCTCAAAATAAGATACAAGGCAGTGGAGGGACAACAGTAATGTGGTAGCAGTGTCTTAGGATTTGTGACCTTGCACCCCTACTAGATCTCTTTTTCCCAAACCCCTTTTGGAAAGCTTTGCCTCTGTGAGCTCTTTGGTGTCCTGAAGTGTTTGGACAACTCAGCCTAGACTTTTTTTTCTCCTGTCTCCCTGCAAGCTCACCTCCCTGGAAACACCAGAGGAGTCTTGTTTCGCCTGGAAACAGTCATGCTGAGAACGGGAAAATAAGTCCTAAACCTACCCTTCGGTGCCTTAAGCCAACACAAAAACCAGATCAGCACAAAAGTACTTAACTCTCTGGAGTGCTGTAGCTTAGGTAAATGCCCGCAGGATCAGCATTAATTGCAGTATGTTAAAACTCAGTGACCTGCCTAAGCCTTAGCAGGATCAGGGTCTAAATACCCCATACTGTAAGCTGCTTGGGGAAAAGCCCAGCAGAAAGAAGATGCTGTCACCATTTCCAGAGTAGCAGCTCTTTAAAATAGATGGCCAGGCTCCTGCAGCCCTTGATACCAAAGTTATCCTAGACCAGGTAAACTGCAGAGAGACACACTACTGCACATTGTTCCTCTCCTTTCCTGCTTCTCCATTGCCAGGAACACATTGGGAGGGGTTTGTCCAAAGCCATCTGAACCTCCAGCTGGAGTTTGCTCTGACAGTCCCCTTGACGTGTTTTGCTTAGGTTGGTTCCCCAGGTCACTCCCCCCACATTGGCTGCAGCCCCTGTCCCTCTCTGGAAGGGTGTGTGTTGATGGCATAACTGACTCATCCTCCTTTCCAAGCTAATCCTGTACTTTAGAGGTAATTAAGACTGGTTAGTGGTCTAAAAAACATTAAGCACATCTTCCATTTTTAAACTACCTCAGGTGGCTCTACCTCCTCCTCAAAGTCTGTCAAAAGGAGAAACAGGCTTTTTTAAAATTTGGAAATAGTGTAGATACACAGTAGATGGGAAGAGCAGTTAGTCTGAAGAGGGCAAATGATGTTTGGGACTCCATGAGATGGAATCTACATACATGGCACAGTGCAAAATTTATCTGTAGTGAGTAAACTTGGCCAAAATGGACCTAAAACAGTGACAGAGTGGAGAGGAAAGATGATTTTGTGAGTTCTGCTGATCAGTTGCTGAGGTTCCTTAACCGACCTGGCCCCCAGGGATCTGTATCTGCCTGCAGAGTCTGCACTACACACTCAGCAGGAGTGCTGGCTGGCCCTGGGCTGGCTCCAGGCTGCCTGCATTGCCTGGGGCAGGGACCAGCCCCAGGACAGCATTCCCAAGTTGGGAAAGGATCTTATCAGATGAGGTAGCCTTTCCTGGGCTGCAAAGCTTAGTAAAGCTGATATGTCTCTCTGTCTGTGTGCTTCTCCTTCAGCAATGAAGGCTTGAGTTCTGTCCTCCAGGAGATAAATCCAATCTACTTTGTATTGCTCCCTTTGTTCCCCACTGAGCTGGGGGACCTGGGCAGGTGCCTGTGGTGAGTCAGGACACTCAGAGCTGCATGCAGTGCCTTCAGGAGGTGGCTGTGACAGCCACAGACCTCTGCCAGGCAGGTTAAAAAACACCACACTGCTGTTCCTGCACTGTCTGCAGGCCTGCAAAGCCTGGACGTGGGACAGGGCAGACACTGTGGTCAAAGGAAATAACAGGTTTCTTTTTATAGCATGGTCTGCTCTGCCCTTGACATTAAGAGAGCCTCTCCATCTTCAGGGTGTGCTGCCAGCAGGGCAGAGGCAGGTGGCTCCTCGTGTTGGGTGAACACAATGCTCCTCCTGATGCAGGGATGTTTTGTGCTTGACAGCAGGAGAAGGGTCTTCACATCAGAGCTTGTCACTTGTCACACAGGGAAGAAACTGTCTTCTGTGATTTCCTGGAAAACAGCATTTGTCTACAACACCAGAGGAGGCAGAGTTTGTAGGGCAAGGAGTGGAAATACCTTTGTTCTGTCAGCCAATGTTGGGAGAAAAACAAATTAGTTTTCATGTACTAGAGCCTTTCCAGGAGTTTGGAAGAAACTCCATGTTTATGCTGTGTGCAATTGCCCGAGTCTGGCCAAGGTTCCCTGGAGGGGAATAACCTGTGCAATCCCACGTGCAGGTTCTGGGCACTTGTCCAGAGCATAAGAGTTCAAGGCTTCAGTTTCCTGGGCTTTTTGTGGTGTTAGCACATAGGGCAAACAGGAGCATTTCAACATGCTAATGACTGACAGGGAGTCAGTTATCTTCAGCCACCATGAACTGAGGCTCTTCACCCATTCTGCAGTATATGATGTGACTTAAATGGTTTGGGTTTTTTGGGTAATTCTCTGAACACTATTTGTACCTTTTTGAGTGGTTTTAAAGACAAGATTTCCCTTGAGGGTTTCTGTTGGTGTACATCTCTGCCCAATTCTCAAGCCTCATGCTTCGCTTCTTGTTTCTCCCTTTAGCTCATGGTGGTCCCATGTGGAGATGGGTCCCCCCGACCCCATCCTGGGGGTGACAGAAGCTTACAAGCGCGACACCAACTCCAAGAAGATGAACCTGGGTGTGGGGGCGTATCGGGATGACAACGGGAAGCCGTACGTCCTGAACTGTGTTCGCAAGGTGAGCTGGGCCAGATCACTCTGCTGCTGAGCAGAGCCAGATCCAGGTGCCAGGTACCCTGAGGGAGTCAGGGAGGGGGAAGGTCACTAAGCAAATTTTGTCTGTTAGTCCTTAGAATAAACTTTGTCTCTAACAGAGCAGGACAGTATTCCTGGATGTCTCCCTTAGCAGGACTAATGCTTTTGAGACATGACAGAGCCGTTAAGTAGTACGGGACAAAACAGGAAATACATGTCCTGTTTCCATTCAGGTAACTCTTAACTTGTTGCTGACTTCCACGAGCCCTGCAATGCACCTGTTTGCTGAACTTCAAGGTGTTTCTTGAATAGGCCAGTGTTTTTTAGGGCACCCCACAAGGGAGGAAGGAGCTCACATTGGCCCCTTAGTGGATTAGTCTTACAAATTCTGCTGAGCCGATGTTACCAGTTTCTCCATAAGCCAGTCTAAAACTCCAGCCCAAGGAGCTGGGTGTGGACATTGCCCTTGAGGGGATTATGGGGTCTTTTAGGGCTGTGGGGTAGAAATAGGCTGTTAAATAGCTGGCAGCTGACACATGCATTGATTGGCTGCACTAATAGGGAGAGTACCTTTGCCATGTGTCTCATCAGTGTGGGGTTTAAAGCTATCCCTTGCCCTTCCTCTCTGTGCAGCTGGGTCACAACCAGGGAGCCTGGATGGTGTCACAGGGACAGTCTCCTGGTAGTATGTGAATGCTGCCAGGGTCTTTGCCACTCCCAGTATGACAAGGCCCTGCAAAAGGTTTGCTACCCTACCTGTGTTGGAGATGTCTCCTATGTAGAGATAATATCTTCCTCTCAGTAGCACTCAAGTCTTGCTTTCCTGCAGGACAGTTCCTGGTTGGGCTAAGTGTGTGTTCTTGTGAAGCAGCATTGACTTGTAATGGACCGGAAGTGGTGCTCTCTTCTGGTGCCAGGTTTCCTTGGCTCCACTGTACCAACGCTGTCACCCACTGAGGGCTCTGGTGGCTGTGAGGTTTAATCTGAAATATTTACTGCTGCCCCTTGCTTGGAATGAGCCCTGCAGAGAAACTCCTGTAAACCAACCTTTGCCCCTTTTGAGCAAGCCAATGTGCAGAGAAGTGACCTTCAGCTGTCCGTCATTCTCTCCACGGTGATGCCTTCCTCGCTGAGCTTGTGTCCTCCCTTCCAGGCAGAGGCCATGATAGCATCCAAGAAGATGGATAAGGAGTACTTGCCCATCGGGGGACTAGCGGATTTCACCCGGGCATCTGCAGAACTGGCTCTGGGGGAAAACAGTGAGGCTTTCAAGAGTGGCCGGGTAAGGAGAGGCGGGGACACAGGGGGCAGGGAGGACACACGGTTGGTATGTAGGTGCTCAGCAAATATGGAAGAACTGGTGGGGTATTGTTGCTTCTGAGTTGTGGGCTGGCTGGGCCCAAGGATCACTGCATCCTCTGAAGGCTGGGGTGAAACAGCCCTGTCCATGGAGGGGATTTAACCTTGCCAGGGGGCCCAGCTCCCTGCCCTGGAGCTGCTGACCCCTGTGGTCCCTCTAGCCCCTTGTCCCTGTTTTGGTGTGCTGCTGCCAGAGTTGACATAGTTACTGTGTTCTCCCTGTAACACAACATGGCTACTCAGACTCAGATATTTTTTTTATTTCCTTGCAGTATGTTACTGTGCAGGGTATTTCTGGGACTGGATCTCTGCGAATTGGAGCCAACTTTTTGGTGAGTGCCTGGCCAGCAGTGGAAGGAAAGGACATATTTTGACCAGAGCTAAATTTTTAGGGTTTTCTAACTGCTTAAATGTATTCAACCTGTTTGAACACTCTGTCTTTCTACTGACCAGCAACGATTCTTCAAAGCCAGCCGTGATGTGTATCTACCCAAACCATCCTGGGGCAATCACACTCCCATTTTCCGTGATGCTGGCATGCAGCTTCAGGCTTATCGCTACTATGACCCCAAAACTTGCAGCCTTGACTTCTCTGGAGCCATGGATGACATTTCTGTGAGTTGCCTTCCATGCCTGGAAGTAGGGAGGTCGTGTGGGGAAAAGGGTTGTGATCTTACTTTACCCTATATGTGATGATGCAGAATGAAGCTGTGTCAGGGGAGGTTTAGGCTGGATATTAGGAAAAGATTTTTCACCCAGTGGGTGGTTGGGCACTGAAACAGGGTCCCAAGGGAAGTGGTCATAGCACCAAGAGTGCCAGGGTTCAAGGAGTGTTTGAACAATTCAGGCACATAGTATGGTTCTCAGGGTTGTCCTGTGCAGGGCCAAGGACTCCTTATGAGTCCTTTCCAGCTTGGAATATTCTATCATTCTATGATGCCTAAAAGCATTGAATCAAGGCTAGAAGCCTCACAGAGCTTATCTAAGCTGTCTCATCTGTTGAGGAGAATGCTCTGATATCACTGATGATTCATTCTCTATAACATCTTCCTTAGAAAATTCCAGAGAAGAGCATCATCCTCCTACATGCTTGTGCTCACAACCCCACTGGAGTGGATCCCCGTCAGGAACAATGGAAGGAGTTGGCAGCTACGGTGAAGGTAAGAAATGTCCTAGGGGTACTCTGCCATTCCTGGGAAAACCACATCTCTGGCCTTTATGGGTGCCACCTGGTCTTCACTTCACTAAAGGTTATTCCCTTCCCTGAAGCCAGGATGGGTGTCATGTTCCTGACAGGAGCCAGCCAAATGCACCCAGAAGGCTTCTAGCTGACTATTGGGCTTTCTGCTGGCGCCTTCCCAGGAAGCTGGAGTAGGGAGACCTGAAAGGAGAGCAGCAGGGTTGAAAGCATGAGCTGTGATTGCTGTAGCAGAGCACTCAGTGCTGGTGTGTTAAAAATGCTGGAAGATCTCTCACATGCCTGGTGTCTCCTTGCAAGCTTCAGGTGGAAATAGTCAGAGACAGGTTCTACCTTCTCCTCCCTCCTGCTGCTCCATCAAGTCTATAGTCAGTGAAATTTGGCTTGCAGATACTGGGCCTTAGTAGGGTTCTGAGAATTGGTAGATATCAAAGTGATCTCTGTGGCCTACAGAAGGGTAGATCTCCTGACTAAGGGACAGAGCATCTGGGGTATCTGCCTACCTAACTAGAGAGTTCCCAGGTGATTTTCTTGGAAACTGATAATACAGAAGACAATGAAGTAGACTATTTTATTACTGTTGAATCTACTTCTGCTTCCTGGGCCAGACTTGCACATCCCATAAATGCACTGGAGAGTCTTTAGCTGCTGTTTTGATGTGTGGTGGGTAGCTGCAGGTTTTGGGCTGCTTTCCCTGTGGTGAATGAAGAGGAATGGCTCTCTTTCTGGAGGAGAATGGCTGCAGGTGGACAGACTGCTGTCTGCATGGCTTTTCTCAGCCTGCTGCCCTGCTCCTTGCAGGGGTGCTCAGCTTCTTGACACTCTCTTCCATCTTTGCTGGCAGAAACGAAACCTCCTCGTGTACTTTGACATGGCCTACCAGGGCTTTGCCAGCGGGGACATCAACCGGGACGCCTGGGCTGTGCGGTATTTCATCGAGCAGGGCATCAACATCGTCCTGTCACAGTCCTTTGCTAAGAACATGGGGCTCTATGGTGAGTAGGGCATGTGGCAAGGAAATAGTTTCATCCAGGCTGCTGGTGGGATCCCAATACCTCCAGGGTTTAGCAGCCATTGTCTTCCTGCTGCCTGTGTTCATCCTGCAGTACTGAGCAGAGATAACCCATTAGGAGCTGGTGGAGACCCTTCTAGAGAATAGGGATCCATTAAAGCTGTGTTGGGTGCCACAGTATAAGGATATAAAGCTTTCAGAGGGTGTCCAAAGAAGACTACAAAGATGGTGAATGGTCTAAAAGAGAAGCCATACAAGGAACAGCTGAGGACACTTGGCTTGGTCAACCTGGAGAAGACTGAGGGCAGAGCTCATCATAGGCATCAGCTTCCTCCCAAGGGGCAGCACCTGCTCTCTGTGACCAGTGACAGGACCCAAGGGAATGACATGAAACTGTGTCAGGGAGGACTTAGGCTGGATATTAGGAAAAGTTTCTTAACCTAAAGAGTGATTGGGTATTGGAACAGGCTTCCCAGGAAAGTGGTTGTAGCACTAAGCCTGACAGAGCTTAAGGAGTGTTTGGACAATGCTGTCAGACACAGGAATCGTGGGATTCTTGGGGTTGTTCTGTGCAGGGCCAAAAACTGGACTCAATCCTTCCAACCCATGATATTCTGTGATTCTCTCAGGAGAGCGTGCGGGTGCCTTCACAGTGATCTGCAGTGATGCAGATGAAGCCAAGAGGGTCGAATCACAGCTAAAGATCCTCATCCGCCCTATGTATTCCAACCCACCCGTGAACGGAGCACGCATTGCCTCTATGATCCTCAACACCCCTGACCTACGGAAGGAGTGGTAAGAAGAAACCTGTAATGTTCATGACAGAGGTCTCTGTGCAGCACTGTGCTGTGCTGACTGTGTGCTGCTGTCACAGGCAGGTCTTAGCTTCAGGAACAGTCAGAACCCTGTTTACCCTGGAGAAATCCCTGCTTGTGTCCTGGCATCAGCTGGTGTCAGTTTAACCTGACACAAACATGTTTTCCTTGTGTTACCAAGGAAGAAAACACTGAAAAGGAGGGGATAAAGCTCCCGAAGGATTGAGGGCTGCAGGAGCTGCTTATCCAAGAAGTATAAAAGTCTGAGGTGGTGTAGCCATGTAGTGTGTCTCATGTGGGAGAAGTGGAAGCGTAAGCCTCCTGGGAATAAGACCCAGGACTGTAACCCTCATACCCTAAGCCTGATTCCTGGCATGAGCCTGTGCTGTTTTCCCAGCCTCTTGGTGCCGGGTCCCTCCCAGCAGCTGGCCTGGCAGAACAAAGGCTGGCAGTGTGCTATGGCCTCGCTGGGGGCTGTGTGCTTTTGGCAGCCTAACACTTGTGCCTGATCCAGGGTCCAGCAGAAACATTTCCTAGCTATGCTGCTTTGGAGTAGGGTCTGTTTGCCAATGCTACCCCTACACTCTTGGTTTATCTGTAGATACTATTTTATCTGGGTTTGAGTAGTGCTGCCATGAGGCATCCTACTGACACGTGGCTTTCAGATGTGAGAAATGTCTATATTCTGGTAGTAGTGTCCAACAGCAATGGAATAAATAAAAAGAGGTCACCTTCGGGTATCAGGAGAAAGCAGCAGCTCCCCCAGCTGGAGCTACATATTCATGCTCATCTGCATCCCCCTATGGGGCCCCTCCAGGTGGAGAGGCTGATTTTCAATAGCTGGGGTGGGGAGAGCAGCACTGGTGTGTTCCAGCCCTGCTCTGAATGGTTCCTGGGTTGGCTCCTCAGGCTCACAGAGGTGAAGGGCATGGCTGACCGGATCATCAGCATGCGGACTCAGCTGGTCTCTAACCTGAAGAAAGAGGGATCCTCCCACAACTGGCAGCACATTACTGACCAGATTGGCATGTTTTGCTTCACAGGGCTGAAACCTGAGCAGGTAAACACAATTCCAGTGGTCTCAAAGTGTCATTTGTGGTCCTTGTCAGTAAGTTTTTGACTGCAGATGCCAAAATGAGCCCTTGTCAGCACTTCTTCCTCAAGAGGAACATCCTCCAAGCCCTAAGCCCTGGCACATGATGGGGACCCCGGTTTTGCTCTGTTCCCTGCTGTACTTGGGAGGTTGAAAGTAAATGTAGCTGTCATGTCTATCAAAGCAAGCAGTCACTTGGTGCTGCTCTGAAGTGACCTTAAAGGTCAGCTCAAGTGAGGTGACTCTTCAGCTGAACATCTGCAGTGTTGCTGCTTGAGCTGAGCAGCATCTCTCTTGGTGCACAGGGTGCTCTGCAAGTAGTGAGATGCCCTGTCTGCTGGCAGCCAGTTTGCTTTGATTTGTAGCAAGGTGGGGAAATTTGCACTTTGCTGACACAGCAGTGGGTGGCCTGCAGTTTGAACTTTGTTCTTTCACCCCAGGTGGAACGGCTGATCAAGGAGTTCTCAGTCTACATGACAAAGGATGGACGCATCTCTGTGGCGGGAGTTACATCAGGCAATGTGGGTTACCTGGCTCATGCCATCCATCAAGTCACAAAGTAAAGACAAAGGGGTGCCCTGGAGCTGGTGGCTTTCCTTTCCCCACCAGTCAAAGATGGGGAGGGAAAAGAAACAAGCAGAATACTTCCAACCACAGCACTTGAAGCCGCTGCTGAATGTATCTTGTAGATGAGTTGTTGTAGAGGCCTAGGCAAATCCAGCCTGTGTTGTGGAGCAGGGACATCATTGCTGGCTCCTGCTCATCACAGCCGTTCTTCCCTGCTGTCCATCCTTTCTCCATCAGCCCCAGCACCTATCTATGCTGGAGGAAGCAAATGCTTTGCAATGCCATCCTACCAGTGTAGGCACCAAAGGCTTCTCCGCACACATTTCTCCATGAGAAGGCTTTGTGAGACTGTTGGCGCTGGCCCAAGCAGCAGCAGGCAGGGAGCTGGGTGAGCTGAGCTGGAGGGCTGCTCTGGTGTGCTCCTCCAAATTCCTCAGCCAGTCCCCGCTGCCAGCAGGCTTCATCTTCCTCCATCATCCCAGCCTGGGGCTGGGCAGCACCAAAGCTGTCCTCTGACAACCAGCTCTGAGGACTTCTCACTACCAAACTCTGCTCCGTCGCTGGCTTTGCTCTTTCCATCTGGGACTCTCCTTTCAGGTGTAATTCACAGTGGCATCAGTGCGTGGGGCTGACCAGTGTCCCTCTTTTAAACCTGTCTCATACCTGGAGGTGAAACAATTTCTCACCCTCCCCTCCCCAATAACAATCTCCTGTGAAAACTGCTCTCTGGTGGTCTCTGCCTTGCCCCATTCCTGTCCTAAGCCCAGCAGTCCAGTCCTATACCTCCCTGCAGTCTTTGTGCATGTCCCAAAGGTGTAAGCCAAAAGGCTGGCCCTGCACTACCCCCCTCATGTGGAGGGTGTGGGGCCTCCCTCTCTGCTCTCTTCAACTACATTTCTGGTGACACCAGAAAACAGAGATCTTAAGAGAAATCTGAGAGCTGATGACTCAAGACCCATTCTGTCCTTCTAAACCAAGTGTCCCTGAGGTCCTGTGACCTACTGGACTCAGATTTTTAATCCAAATAAAACTGGTGCATGGCTATGTTGAGCTGGGGACTTCATCCTGTCATTGTGCCAGCTGGATCCTGCCTCTTCCATGCACCAAACATTCCCTCTCAGGGCTGTGCTAGCACAGGGGATCTTACATGACCAGTTAAACCCTGATCTCCTGAGAATCCCACGTAGAAAGAGGCAGTTCCCACTGATGGCCCCAGGAGCACAGTGTATGTGAGGCTGTCCCGGTGTGAGCTAGTATCACAGACCTGAAATTGAAGCCTATGGCGTTCAACGAAGGTGTTGCTGGGGAGAGGACAAATTCCCAAAAGCTGTCTGCCTTGGGACATGGGGCCATCCTTGGCCACTGGCCCACGATGGAGTGGAGCTTCCCTAAACAGCTGGAGGCATTACCTCTTGAGTCTGTGAGCTGTCTCCATCCACTGGCACCTCTTCCCTCTGCAGCCATACCAGGATATTTAGCAGGGCAGTCCTCATTTTCCATTGCTGCCCAGGGCAGCTGAGTGCCCGTTGGAGCTGGGACAGGTCCGGTCTGGTGCACCTGGCCCGCTCTAGTGCACGTAGTTGCCACACTTGCTGGAAGGCTGGATCCTCCCGCCTCTCTGCCAGAGGGTTTCCGCTCCCACGCCGCTTGTTTACTGGCCCCATGCCCACAGCCGCTGCTTGCTGTCCTTTGTGCAATAAACCACTTTCCATGCCGCACACGCTGTAAGTGCTGCCCCACGGTGCTGTGGGTTCCTGTGCTGTGGTCCCCGGTTCTGCGTGGCTCTGGAGCTGCCGCCTCCCGCCCTGTTACCCGCGTGGGGCCGTTCTGCCCCTTCTCTGTAAAATAAAAGCACCCTAGAGCACAGCCCCGTCTCTCGCCCTCTCCTTGCCGCGGGTCCCCGCGGGTTTAGCCTCTGGGAAGGGCTACTCGGAGGGGGGTGTTTCCCCTTCGCTGAAGTTCCCCCACTCCGGGGCTGGACTACAACCCCCGGCGTGCAGCGGGCAGGGCGGGGCCGCCACCGCGCCGCCGCTGCCGCCGAGCTCTGCTGGGGCTGGGGCCGAAGAGAGCGGAGCAGAGCGCGTTCCCCGCCTGGTGAGTGGGGACGGGATACGGACGGACCGGGGGGACACACGCGGGGAGCCCAGCGACCGGCTAGGGCAGAAGCCTGTGCATCCCCTGCGAACGCGGGCTGACCGTCACCGGCTCCGGGCCTTGCTCCTCCGGGCGGGGGGCGCCGCCGGGGCCCGAGCGGGGCCGCGGGTCTGTCGAGTCACCCTCGGTGAAGCGCCTGCTCTTGGGGTTTCTGGTTGCCAGAGTACGGCGGCTTTGCCTGGATGAAAAGGTCACCCTTCAGCATCCTCCCCCAGGCCGTGGGAGAAGCATCGACCCCCTGCAGCATCCTCGGCCGGGTGGGAACTTCAGCCCACGCGGACCCACCGCCCTATCCCTCCACGCTCCTACCCACGGGGCACAGGGCGGCCCTTCCTCCCCTTCCCCAGAAATCTTTACAGAGGATTCATAGCACAAGCACAGAGTTTAAATAACCCAGAAGCAAGGAGTGAGATGGGTAGAAAGAGTCTGTAGATGTTCTCTAGGAATAAAAACCAGATTTCCTTGAAAAGAGATTTCTCCTGGTCATGTACATTTCTGCAAAATCTTGCCAGGTTGTGAGGGTCGATCTCCTCCAGCTTGGAGGCACTGGAATGAGATTTGGACTTTCCAACCCCCAAGGGCTGTGATGTTAGAAACACCAGATATTCAAATCCAAAAGCTTCTGAGACATTATCTGCTGGTTGTCACCCTGGGGGTGCACTGGAAGGGGCCAGTCCTGCTTTTCCTGTTGACACAGTATTTCTGCTGCACACAGGTCATTCCTGCTGAGCCCAGCCTTGCCCTTTACTCAGGAGCACGTGCACAGCTGCTCTTGCAGAGCTTGCAGAAATTAGGTTTGGAAATCGGGAAGTGAGCCATGACACTGGGTCTCACACCCACACAAAGGCGAGTCCTGCTGTGAGGCTGCAGCTCCTCAGCCCCACAGCCAAGGTTCAGTTCCCCATGTGACAGCAGTTGTGTCCCCTCCCTCGATTTGAGGGACAAGAGGTGAGTTCTGCTGTATCTCTGCTGGTGTCTGTGTGCTGTGACCCCCCCGAGCTAAGACCCAGGGAACTCAGTTCCCCTGTGCCCCCACCTGATGCCCGGATTGTCTCTTGTTAACATAATTTAACTAACACTTAACGCTGTCATTCTTCATCTCCTTGTAGGAGTAGGGAAGTGCCTGACTCCCCTGTTGCTGCATTCCAGCCTGTCTGTTTGCTGCCCTTCCTGCCTGATGGAGCCAGTACTGGCTGAGGACCCTCCTCGACGTGCCTGGCTGAGCTTGGTGCAGGACCACTAGTGGGACGCGGATGGTGTTGTGTGCCATCTGAGGAGGGACAATGGCTCAGGGCACTGGGAGCATCAACAGTGACTACAAGGACTGGGAGTGGAGTGACGATGCTGGTGAACGGGCCAGGCTCCTGCAGAGCCCTAGTGTGGAGACGGTGCCCAAAAATTCAGAGAGCCAAGGAAACAGTCTAGGGACCACGTCGGCTCTGGGAGCTGTCTTCATTGTGGTCAATGCTGCCCTCGGGGCTGGGCTGCTCAACTTCCCTGCTGCCTTCAGCATGGCTGGCGGTGTGGCTGCAGGCATCACCCTGCAGATGGTGAGAGTGGGGAAGGGACAGTCCACTGTCCCACCCTGGGACGGTGCATGGGAGGGACATGTGGTGCTCCATAAAGGGCTTGGGGAGGACCAGGCTCCTAGGAAGAAGCTCTTTTGGGTGAGGTGCACCAGAGATGCTCAGTGTATTCAGGGGTGGCTGCCTGGGGTGGCTCAGGGGACTTTGCCATGTTGTTGGCTCAGTGTTCCCCCCCTGTCTCTCTCCCATCCCAGTGCATGCTGATCTTCATCATCGGAGGCTTGGTCATCCTGGCGTACTGCTCACAGGCCAGCAATGAGCGCACCTACCAGGAGGTTGTGTGGGCTGTGTGTGGGAAGGTGCCTGGTGTGCTGTGTGAGGTGGCCATCGCTGTCTACACCTTTGGCACCTGCATCGCCTTCCTCATCATCATTGGAGACCAGCAGGACAAGAGTAAGAGCGTCCCATGGAGCAAATAATAACCAGTTGTTGTCCCTTCAGCTGGAAGGGCCAACCTGACCATCTCGGTTGTCCCCACAGTCATTGCTGCTCTGGTGAAGGAGCCTGAGGAAGTTGGGAGCAGCTGCTGGTACACAGACCGCAAGTTCACCATCAGCATCACCGCCTTCCTCCTCATCCTGCCCCTCTCCATCCCCAAAGAGATTGGCTTCCAGAAATATGCCAGGTGGGTGGGAAGAGCCCTCGGGGGCTGGGAGCTGTGGTGGGCCAGCCAGCACCCACCCAAGCACAGTTGCAGAGGACAGGGACTGGAAAAACTGTAGTTCTAGTGCCATATCTGCCCACTCACCATCTGCCTTCCCATGCCTCAGTTTCTCCATCTGGGAAGCAGAGGAGCAGCCGAGCACCATGCAGCCATAGTGTTGTACTTCAGGGCTTGTGTCTCTCCCTTCTGCATGCTGGAGGAAGCAGAGAGTGCTGCTTTCAACTACATTGTGTCCTATCTTTGGAGTTGGCAATCCAGCAGAAAGGAGAGCCAGTAAGTGTCCCTAGGCCAGGTGATCTGCAGGCCAGCCCTGCTCCACCAAGAATCTTGGTGTGACCTGGCTGCTGGAGCTGGACCAGGGGCACCAAGGAGTGTCACTGATTCAACACTCACCTCTTTCTCCAGCCCAAAACCCAAATCTGGCAGGTTTGCCACTCACAGAAGCATGGGATAACCCCTAAATGCAATAGAATTGTGTTGGAATCTGCTTGGGGGACAGCGGGTGACATTTCCTGGCATATTCCCATGGGAAGGGAGAGCAAAAATGGATCTGACAGGCAGGAGGGGGTAGCCTGGGTTGTGCAGGGCAGAAGATGGGGATGGAGAAGCTGGGAGGAGACTCTCCATGAAGTGGGGAGGCAGAGCACTCACAGCCTCCTATCCCCTCTCACAGCTCCCTCAGTGTGATTGGAACATGGTATGTCACAGCAGTCATTATCATCAAGTACATCTGGCCTGACAAGAAGCTGGTGCCTGTGGAGATCCCCACCAGGTGAGAGCAAGAGACATGATGCTGTTGGTGTCATCACAGCACTGCAGAGCCAGGCAGGGCTGTGGGAGTGAGGGCTGCAAAGGCTGGGGATGAATCTTTCATCAGTCCCATCCCTGGTCCTGGGCACTCTGCATGTTGCTGCCAGAAGCTCCCAAGTGGCTGCACCTCTGCATGTTTCAGAGGAGCAGGTGGTGAAGAGGAGGAAAAGGACCTCTTAAAGGTCCCCATGGCTCCATCACAGTTTTGATCAGCACTGATTGGCTTTTATCTCTGACATATGCAGACCTTGGATTCCCTGTGCAGTGTTTGTGCTCAGCCAGCAACAAGGGCTGTGCCTATATTTGGATGATTTTGGTTATTTCCTTGGCCAGCACAACCACTGTGGCTTATTCTCTTCTTCGCAGCATATATTTTTGGATCCAGTGCAGGAATTTTATTTTATGGCAGAGCAAAGGTTAGACCAGTTATTTGCACTGCCCAACCAGATCCGTATTTTTTACAGATACTTTTACTTTCGTATGCTCAGTTTGGCTGTTTCTGTCTCAGTGAAAGGCCCTGGTCTTCAGGGAGTACCAAGTCCCAGGAAAACCTCATTCCATGCAATGGCATCATCCTGGGTGGGGGGATGCAGTAATGGCAAAGACACTGAGCACTCCTAGCTCATCCTCCCCTGGAGCACTGGATGGGGGTCACAGGGGATTCTGGTCTGACTGATGGGTGTTTCTCTCCTGCCAGCCCCTCCAGCTGGACAGCTGTCTTCAATGCCATGCCCACCATCTGCTTTGGGTTCCAGGTAAGGCTCCAAGGGGAGCTTGGCACTCCCCTTCCATCCTGTGGTTGCTTGGGTGGCAGACTAAAACCCTGCCTGTGTGATTGTCTTGGTGATTGGCTAAAACCCTGTCTCTGTGTCCTGGCAGTGCCATGTGAGCAGCGTGCCCGTCTTTAACAGCATGAAGCAGCCAGAGGTGAAGACCTGGGGGGCAGTGGTGACAGCAGCCATGGTGATTGCTCTCTTTGTCTACACAGGCACTGGTAAGTGAGGGCACACCATGTGAGTGTGGCACAGTCCTTGGAGTGGCTGTGAGCTTCAGGAGGGCAGGGACCCTCTGGTCATCAAGGGTCAGAGGGAAAAGGGAGGAGAGTCCATCGAACACCTCTGCAATGTGCCCTGTGCCGTATCCATCCAAGTCTGGTTCTTCAAACAGATGTGCAGGAGACTTGTCCCTGTCTCCTGCTGACTGGTCTCTTCCTGGCAGGCATCTGTGGCTTCCTAACCTTTGGAGCTGGCGTGGAGCAGGATGTCTTGATGTCCTACCCCTCCAATGACATCCCTGTTGCCCTCGCCCGGGCTTTCATCATCCTCTGTGTGCTGACGTCCTACCCCATCCTGCACTTCTGTGGCCGGTGAGCGCTGGGAGAGATGGGGCTGGTGTGGGAAGGAGGAGCAGCACAAGGAAACCCCTCTATCCTGGGTCTGTGCCCACAGGGCTGTCTTGGAGGGCCTCTGGCTCCGCTATACCGGGATAACAGTGGAGGAGGATGTGGTTCGGGAGCGGAGGAGACGCTTGCTTCAGACCATCAGCTGGTTCCTCCTGACACTCCTTTTGGCTCTTTTCATCCCTGATATTGGCAAAGTCATCTCTGTCATTGGGGGCTTGGCCGCCTGCTTCATCTTTGTCTTCCCAGGTAGGGCTCCTGGGATGCTCAGGGGCTGACAAAGGTCTCATGGTCTTGTGTCTCAAAGAGGGAGGGGCAGGATGGAAACACAGGAATCAGGAGATTTTTAGAGGAGGACAAAAATGTGGTGTGAGGCCAGTCAACAGCCCAACTGTTTTGGCTGGACTTGGTGCTCTCAGTGAGTGCAGCTCCCTGTTTTATGGAGTGTCTGTTCAGTCCCCAGTGGACAGTCCTCATCTGGTTCTAATTTGCCTCCCCTGCCTTTCAGGACTCTGCCTGATTCAAGCCAAGCTCTCCGAGATCCAAGAAACCCGGGCAATCAGGTAACTGAAATGTGCCTCCCCTCTCCGCTATTCCCCTGTGGATATTGGGGTGAAGAACCCCTCTAAATATGCCCTGACCTCCTGCATCCACAGCTGGTGGGCCCAGGTCAGCTATGGCGTGTTCATGGTCACCCTTGGAGCCTTCATCTTTGGGCAGACTACTGCCAATGCCATCTTTGTGGATCTTACAGCCTGACTCCTCCAGGCTGGACTGCACTGCTGCTGCTGAGGGGATGGAGATTTCCCATAGGACCAAAGGGAAGTGGGAAGAAAACATGTTGGTGTGTTGGGAAGATCCAAAAGAGCTGTTGTGACTTGGGGCTTGGCTGAACAAGCCCTGTGGTGGTTTGTATCTCATTGTCTTAGGGCACCAGGCAGTCAGGCATCTCTCAGCCCTGGCTCCCTGGTGAAGCCAGAGCAACACTACAAGGGGACCTGTCATCCAGGGCAAGCTCCTTCTGCCCCTTGGGGTAGACATCACTCCCTTAGACATCACTAAGGGGTCATGGTTGGGGTTTGCACAGCCATGCTGCTCTCATCTGTGTACCCTTGTGCTGGTGGAGCTCCTCTTCACAGCTAAAACGCCTTCTCCCAACTTTGGAGAGAGAAGCAGTGTTCTGCATAAAAGGAAATAGTAATCATGTTTATCAGACAGGGAGACACCCCCATAGTCCTGTGTCAATGTTTGGTTTGAACTCTGGTTTCCTGCCAGTCTCTTGCCCCTACTCTCACATCTCCCTCTGCCTGGGGGGTTGCAGTTTGTGTTACAAAGGGCTGCCTTCAGCCTGTTTGGGTTTTTTGAGGATCAGAATGACCCTAGGGTAGGGACATGCCAGTGCAATGTTTTCCTTGCCAGGGGTTGCTAACTCAGTAGAGAAGCTGCTATGACTGCATCGATCTACTGAAGACACTACAACAGAGCAAAGCTCTTCTCCAGATTTACAATCCTGTTCTTCCAGGTGTCCGGGAAATGGGACTGGGCCAGGTTTTAAGGGATGCTTTTGGGATAAAACAGTCAGTATTAATTTGTTTTATATTGTTCTCATGGTCATTTACACTCTCTATGGCTGGTGTTGCTCTGGGCTGTCCCTCTGTTGCCCATCTGGATGATAGTTTCATTCCTGCTGTTTCTGGGTCGAGCAGTTCCCCCAGCCGCAGATTTGGTTGGGGGTGTTAAACCTCAACAGCAAAGTTTTCTTGTTCTGTCTTTGAGTTTCTTTTTATCTTGTTAGGCTTGCAAAACCCTTGGGGAGGGAGGAATTCAGGTGTAGCTGTTGATGCATCTGTGACGAGGGTTCAGCCCAGATTTGTGCAAAACCTGGCCTTGCACCTCCTGCATCTTCTAGAAGCAGCACAGGCTGTTGTGGTGGGAAGGAGAACCATGGCTTGTGCTCCTTTACTTCTCAGCGTGGCTCTGTCTCGCTGCAACCAGAGGCTGCAGGAGAGGAGACAGCACGTGGGTGCTTCCCCACGTGGAAACGTGTGGTCTTTTCTTACTAACACTGCGTGTAAATGGGGACCCCCCCACTGCTGCTTGGGACAGGGAGACCCAGATGGAGGAGGAAGAAAAGCCCCAAGCACAGCAGGAATGTTTGAGGGACACTGTGAAGGCACAGATCCCTCCTGCCTCTCCCAAGGGATCTCCAGCATCTGTGCCCTCATCTTTTGACAAAACCAGGCTCCACCAGTGATGCCCCACTTGTATGGCATCAGCTATGTTCCAAGCCCCTCTGCCAGGCTCCTGCCTGTGAGCAGGAGCTGGGGCTTGGGGACCCTTTGGCATAAAGATATCCAGCTGTCCTGGATGTGGGGAGCACACAGCCACCTCTCATGGAGCACAGCAGAGACGCTCAGCAGATGCCAATGCCAAAATGCCTTCCAGTGCCCACCCTGCATGAAGATGAAAAGGTTTGGTACCTGGTGGGTCTTGTAGCCCTGGCTTTACTGAAGATGTGCTAGGCATGAGGAAGTCCCTTGGCCAAAGTGGAGGAGGACACAGTGTCTCATGTCACCTGGGAAACACCTAGGCTCCCTTGGTGCTCCTGCAGTGTCCCTGTGGCTGAGGGCAGGGCAGGTCTGGAGGTGCTGTGGATGTTCTGTTTGCCTTACTGCTCCCGTTTACAAACACTGGCCTTTTAACATGTATTTTGTACATGCAGAAAGTCGAGGGTACTCAATAAAAGTGACATTGTGATGCGTGTGTCAGGCCAGCACAAAGTGGTTTCTGTGGGAGATGCTCTCAGGTGGGATAGAGGGTTGAAGCCATATCCTGAAATGCCATCCCAGCTCTCCGAGTTTTGGGAAGGATGGTGTGGAGCTGGGAAGTCCCACCGGCTTCCTCAGGCCTGATCCTCGGCGGTATCTTCACGCCCAAGGCCGGGGGATGCCAGGGGAGGCTCTGTGGGGCCCGGTCCTGATGTGGCACCCCAATGTCGATCCTGGGTCCGGCAGGCAGGTGTGGTGTGGCTGAGATGGGCGGGAAGGAATTGAAGAGAGTTTTCCTCTTGGGGACTGAGTCCGGCCATCCGGGTGGGTGCAAACGGAGAGAGGATTTCCTTGGAAAGGAAACCCCGCCCCTGGAGCGTGCGGGGCCCAGGCCGGGCGCCCTGACGGACCCACAGCCACCATGTTGTGGGGAACAGCGTATGGGCCGTACCAAGGCAGGGCGGGGGAGGGAAGGCAAATTCATGAGCCTGTACCACGGCGCTGCGCGGGGGGGAAAACCGTTCCTGGGATTGTACCACCGTCGGGGGGAGGAAACAGCGAGGCGAGGGGGAACGGAGTGGGCCGCACCACTCGGAGAGGGGAACCC